>JAURVB010004288.1:0-83563 GCA_033002965.1 Piper betle
TCCATCTCAAGACGCCAAGAGTAGATCCGCAGGGTTGGGTTCAGCTTAGCAGACCTAACAGAGACCAGTGACATTTCAGTTCAGTTCTCTAAGTGTGAATCAGATTTGGGGTGCTACATTTTACCTCCATAGGGCCACACACATCAGTGTGTACCAACTCAAGAACTTCTAACTTCCTTGTACTTGTGCTTGCAAAGGATTTCCTACGTTGTTTTCCCACTAAACAATGGTCACAAAAATTAATTGTGGTGTCCTTGACCTTGGGAAGGAGATTTAGCTTCTTCAACGTCTCTAGTCCCTTCTCACTAATATGTCCCAATCGATGGTGCCACAAATCAGCAAGTGGAATCAAGTGAGGAGATATTAACCTCCCCTCGAACTAGACTTGTCTCAGCCTTGTACAAATTACAACACTTCTTCCCTTTAGCAACAACAAGAGAACCTTTCATAAGTTTCCACACACCTTTTGCAAATTGTGAATCAAATCCTTCATCATCAAGCACTTCAGTTGACAACAAACTCATCCTCAAATCTGGAATATGCCTGACATTTTTAAGCATTAATTTATAAATCATGTTTGTTACTATATGCAATCTCCAAGTCCCATAATTTTGGAAGTATCACTATTTCTCATCTTTACTATACCTAAATCTGAAGGTTCGTAAGTAGGAAAGAAATTTCTGCTTGGAGTTGCATGGAATGATGCTCCCGAGTCAACTACCCAACCAGCAACACAATCAGCCGTCAAACAATCATTCTCACAATCGAAAGAATCACTATGTTATCATATACAACATTAGTATTCATTTCTCCTTAATCCTTGTTATCCTTATTTTTCAAGTCTTTCTTGAGCTTCCAACAATCCTTTTTAATATGTCATTGCTTGTCACAATAATAACACTTCAAGTTCTTCTTAGATTTAGACCTTCCTCGACTCTTGTCTTTTCTGTTTGTGTCTCTATTCTCTTGATCTACCTCTTCCCTCTTCTGAACACTAATGCACGAGACCCTTAAGTTGGTAGAGATTTTCTTCTCACCTCCTGATTTAGTAAATTAGCTTGTTACTATGTCCACTGTGAGTTTCCATGCGAAGGAGCATTGCTCAAAAGATCACCAATGTTTCTCACGTCTCTAGCAATGTGTTGAAGAGCATGATAGCTTGTCATTCCTCATTTAAAGTTATTTTCATCATGGCAAGTTGAGTAATAATACTCTTCATATTATTAAGATGCTCACTTATGTCGCTTCTATCCTTATACCTCAAATTCACTAATTTCCTTATCAAAAGGGTCTTATTACGAGCAGTATTCCTTCGTAAACTTCTCAGAGTTTATCATATATAACTTTTGAGGTTGTCAATTTAGAAACATGATGATCCATAAGTTCTTCTACCCATTGTCTTAAACAACCCATAGCGATCTTATCCAACTTATTACAGTCTTTATTAGTCACCTCTGCTGGTTTCTTAATAATGAAAGGTTCATACAAATCTTTGGATATAGATTGTAAAAACCATGATTTTTATTACAAGACTCGAACCTAAATATTATGAAATAAATATCGATGAACCAATATGGTTGGTTATCAAGTCGACCGGTCATGGTTCGACTTAAGGTCACCTAGAAAATACCTATTCATGAATGGATGATGGGGTGTGAGAATTTAATGAAGGGGCTCGTTGAACCTAGGAAATACCTATGGATGATGGGGTATGAGAATTTAATGGAGGGAATGGTTGAAGTGTATATATATGCAGGAGGAGGGGATCGTTGAGGAGGGGAAAAAAACTTTTTCCTAGCCGTCAAATTCTTCTTGCCTCCTCTCCGTCCCAGGCGACCTCCCCATTTCTGCGTGAGTATTTCGTCCCTCATCTTATTTGTTTCCATTAGGATTCTTGCATGCAAGGTTTGTTGGAGACGCCCTGCTAAGTTGCTAGATCCCTAGCGTCTTATGCATGGGGTTCTTGTCGACTGCTTGGTATGAACTGCTGCGAGTCTTTGGGGTCGGGTGTTTGTTTTGTTGTGGGTGTGCTGCTTTGCTTCATCCTTCGATTGGCAAGAATTGTTGGGATTCTTTGAATTGCTTAGTTGTTTTGTTAATGGACATGTCAGAATGGACCTGACAGCCAATAATGGACATGTCAGAATGGACCTGACAGCCAATAATGGACATGTCAGAATGGACCTGACAGCCAATAATGGACATGTCAGAATGGACCTGACAGCCAATAATGGACATGTCAGAATGGACCTGACAGCCAATAATGGACATGTCAGAATGGACCTGACAGCCAATAATGGACATGTCAGAATGGACCTGACAGCCAATAATGACTAATCTCAGAATGACCTGGGAGACCACCTAATCTCAGAATGAACTGGGAGACAAACTTTTAATCTCAGAATGACCTGAGAGCCTATAGAACTACATTGAGCTTGATCCCGACATGGGTATGTAGGCTAATCAAGATTGTTTGATTTCAGCTCACTTAAGGAAGAATGAAAGTATGGTTGGTGGTTCTTTTACGAACTCAGGGTAGGAGAATGGATAATAAATTGGACTTCCTTTTATTTTCTTGTGTTATACATGTGGCTTTGGGAAACGATCCAAGACTGTGGAACTATTATTATTATGTCTTGACTAACCATAATTTACTTTGAATGAGTCATACTTATGGTTTTAATAGAAATCATGTAACATATAAGTAACGCCCGGACCGGTTAGGGCTGGTCGTTACAGGGTTGGTTTGGTATAATTTCGAGTAACGCCTAGCCAGCTAGGCTCACAATATTGTGAAAAATGGCGGGTCGTTACTAGGTGGTATCAGAGCACGGTTTCCCACAAGCTCACATTTTATGACTCAAGTACCTTGTTGAAAAGTCCAGTAATTATCTTTTTCCACTGTGTTATGTTATTAATTAACAAAGTTCTTCGCTAATAAACCTAAGTCAAAACTGAAACAAGAATGTATAAATGAACCATGGTGGTTCGATGTTTCAGATGGCAGGCACTCGTAAACAGATACCCCATGTAGCCCAAAGTCGCGAACACAGTAGAATGAGAAGCACCTCAAAAGGAAGTTTGAGGAGATTCTGTATAGACGATGTAAAAATTGCACCAAGATGCATTCCGGGCAATGCAACGAGCCCCGTCGGTGCTACAATTGCGGCAGGACGGGACACATGATAAAAGACTGTCGTCAGCCTCCGAAGCAACAACAGGAGCAGCCTGAGATCCCGAAGATATAATTAATCATGCTTATCATCTTGCTGTTATAATATTTCGGGGACGAAATATCTCTAAGTTGGGGAGATTGTAAAAACCATGATTTTTATTACAAGACTCGAACCTAAATATTATGAAATAAATATCGATGAACCAATATGGTTGGTTATCAAGTCGACCGGTCATGGTTCGACTTAAGGTCACCTAGAAAATACCTATTCATGAATGGATGATGGGGTGTGAGAATTTAATGAAGGGGCTCGTTGAACCTAGGAAATACCTATGGATGATGGGGTATGAGAATTTAATGGAGGGAATGGTTGAAGTGTATATATATGCAGGAGGAGGGGATCGTTGAGGGGGGGAAAAAACTTTTTCCTAGCCGTCAAATTCTTCTTGCCTCCTCTCCGTCCCAGGCGACCTCCCCATTTCTGCGTGAGTATTTCGTCCCTCATCTTATTTGTTTCCATTAGGATTCTTGCATGCAAGGTTTGTTGGAGACGCCCTGCTAAGTTGCTAGATCCCTAGCGTCTTATGCATGGGGTTCTTGTCGACTGCTTGGTATGAACTGCTGCGAGTCTTTGGGGTCGGGTGTTTGTTTTGTTGTGGGTGTGCTGCTTTGCTTCATCCTTCGATTGGCAAGAATTGTTGGGATTCTTTGAATTGCTTAGTTGTTTTGTTGATGGACATGTCAGAATGGACCTGATAGCCAATAATGGACATGTCAGAATGGACCTGACAGCCAATAATGGACATGTCAGAATGGACCTGACAGCCAATAATGGATATGTCAGAATGGACCTGACAGCCAATAATGGATATGTCAGAATGGACCTGACAGCCAATAATGGACATGTCAGAATGGACCTGACAGCCAATAATGACTAATCTCAGAATGACCTGGGAGACCACCTAATCTCAGAATGAACTGGGAGACAAACTTTTAATCTCAGAATGACCTGAGAGCCTATAGAACTACATTGAGCTTGATCCCGACATGGGTATGTAGGCTAATCAAGATTGTTTGATTTCAGCTCACCTAAGGAAGAATAAAAGTATGGTTGGTGGTTCTTTTACGAACTCAGGGTAGGAGAATGGATAATAAATTGGACTTCCTTTTATTTTCTTGTGTTATACATGTGGCTTTGGGAAACGATCCAAGACTGTGGGACTATTATTATTATGTCTTGACTAACCATAATTTACTTTGAATGAGTCATACTTATGGTTTTAATAGAAATCATGTAACATATAAGTAACGCCCGGACCGGTTAGGGCTGGTCGTTACAGGGTTGGTTTGGTTTAATTTCGAGTAACGCCTAGCCAGCTAGGCCCATAATATTGTGAAAAATGGCGGGTCGTTACATAGATGATCAATCATCTTTCCTTTCCAATAGTGCCAGTTACTCAGCCCCTTAAGAAATATCATCTTAACATGCTTTTCATTAGTCATCTTGTTGAAATATAAATCACAAATATACTAACTAGGTTCTTAGAAATTTCGTCGAATACCTAGCGGGCATCAAATATCAACAACCAAAATCTGCAACCAACTAATGTGGTTCTAATACCACTTGTTGGGATTAATCAAACAACTAAATCCTTATTTCAACACAAAACGATGAGATGTACCAATCGAAGTAGACACAGGAGAAAAGAAATACTTTCCAAAATGGACAAAATCAATTTTACGTGGAAACCCCAAATTAGGAAAAACCCACAAGATAAACGACTAAGATCAAATTTATTATATTACAACTTAATACAGAAAAGATTCAGAGGAGAAGAAACTCTCAAATACCAATTTATTGTAATTTATACAAAATTGGTATTAACTAGATAAAAAATAAGAATAGAAAAATATTACTGATTAAAAATTTGGAAAGTTATCATTGACAATTGCAAGCGAATCTTAACAAAATATTTACATTTTTTCAATTCATACAATTTTTCTTTTCTTCATTTGTGACCCTTTTTCGCCAAAATCCAAAACCCAAAGAAGAAAAGCATCTAACATTGCTTTAATTACTTTCAACGAAATAAATCTACAAAATTTTGATTTTTGTCCAAAATAAAATTACAATTTCAATGTACTTACCGAGGAGGGAGAACCTAACAATGGGGAGCTTGTGTTTTTGGCAATGCAGGACATGATAGCAGCGGCCACGGACACATCATCCGTGACAAACGAATGGGCAACCTGACAGAGGCGATCAAGCAGCCACGAGTGATGAACTTGACCAATTAGTGGGCCGAGACCGTATGGTTGTAGAATTAGACTTGGCCCATTTAAACTACCTGTCGTTGAGTAGCACGCGAGACCTTCCGAATGCACCCAGCCGGCCCATTCCTCATCCCCCACGAGTCCATCCAGCCCACCACTCTCATGGCGGCCGTACGTCGCATAGGTCAGCCAAGGTGCCGATTTTGATCATCCTACCATTCAGCGCTGGCTGAAGAAAGTGCCCCGGAGCACCAACTATGGGTTAGTCTTTGTGCTCATGGTACTAGGTAGGCTGTTCCATTGCTTTGATCGGTTTCCACCGGAATGGCTCGGACGGAGGACATTGACGTTCAAGACGTTTATGGCATGACCATGCCCAAGGTCCAGCCTCTTGTTGCCGTGTCCAACCACGCCTGCCTAGCTATATGTCCCTCGAGATACATTATAACATATATTGGTGGTCAATTTATTAATGAAATTTAATTATATCAATGTTAATTTAGTGCAATGTGGATTATGATTCAAAGCCTAGACTCTTCTTATAAGCAATTAAGGAATTATGGGCGTATTGGCCAATTTGATTAAGTAATTGCCAAGATCAGTATTGCATCTACCTGTAGATAATAATAATAAGGAAAGAACTAAAGCAGTACTTGTCATGGACGCAAAAAAGAAGTATATATCTATATATATGTGTCCTGCTTTAATCGTCGACAACCACCGAGGGGAAAGCGGCAAACAAGTCATCAAATGAGAACCAACCTGGTCTAGGACGGTTGCAGCTGGTAGTGAAACACCTGTAGCACAAAGATTATAACAAGACAAACCCCAACTGCCCAAATGCATTAATGCCGTGAATGCATGATAAGAAGACCAAATGACTAATCCTTCCCCTTTTTCTAATTTCAACTCTAGAATTTAAGATCCCTACTTCCACATTCACTAGCTTCCACATTTACACTAGTATAAATACCTCTCTTCTTAACACATACTAATGCATTGATCTACAGAACTTCAAAAACAAGTACTTGTAGGACGGATACATGATCAAAATCATGATGAGGAAGAGCCATGTCGTTATTGGTGCAATTTGCGCGGTGGCCGTGCTGTTCATGACTGCGGAGGTGAGCCAAGGGGCGATCACCGACTGCAGCGCAGTGACCAAGTCGACGGCGCAATGCATGAACTATCTGGTTGGAAAGGAGCCAGCTCCGTCACAGGCGTGCTGCACCGGCATACGTAACCTGCACGCGGCAGCGACGACAACGGCGGACCGGCGCAAGGCCTGCGAATGTATGCTCCAGACGGCCAACAAGATGAAGGCTCTCAGGGACGAGAACGCTAGGAAGCTCCCCGACTCATGCGGCGTGAGACTCGCCTACCCCATCTCAAGAAATGTCAAATGCTCTTCGTAAGGACTCTAGTTTATGATGAATTTAAGATATAACTATGAGCTTGTCATTATTTATTTCTCAACGTCGCATATGAACTTATTACTGGAATTCTTTGAATGTGTCGTACTTTAATTCATTAATTTTTCTTAATATAATGCAGTATCAGTTGAATGGTGATGCATTGGATCGATGGGATGATGTTGAGCTTAATTTACAACTAGGAGAGATAAATAAAGAGCGTGGGCATGAGTGTGCTGCCGGCTCGATCACTACTGGCATATATAAGTAGCTGCATCATGTATGAATAAGGGGGTGGGGGTTTATTTCAATGTATGTTGAGCTAAATATATATGAAGTAACTAGCTTGAGTGAGGAGAACTCTACTCAGTTCTTCTTTAATGAAGAGTAACCCACTTGTATATGAGTAGTAAAATTACTAGGCTTTGCGGCCATTGAACTCTTTCTCGTCCCTCACTCTTGCAGAATTAATACGCAACTCACAGGTTTATATACAGGAATAGGATGATGTTTCTTGGGTCGTTAACCCATACAAATATTTCTGGATTACAAAATATATTGACATAAAAATTAGGATCAAACATCTAAGATATTCTGATTTTCTCAATGAAGGAAACAAAGTATTCCATTGACTTAGCAAAAGTTTTTATCCCTCTTAATAGTCTGAATTAATAGAATGAATTACTATCGTGATATTAAATTTAGTTGTCAATCATGTGAAAATCTTAGGATCGACGAGTAACAACTTGGTCTTATGTACAACCACCTCACCTCTTTAAAATTAAATCAAACTACGATCCAATTAATCAAATTGAAAATTTAAAAGTTTGCTCACTTTTTAAATTTTTATTTTTATATTGCACATCTCCATGAAAAGTTAATAAGCGATTCACTTTCATCGGGTGCAGGCCTACTTTCATGTTTTTTTGAACAGATGATAACTTAGGCTCATCATATAATTGGCCGAAATTCAGTATATAGCCTTATTTGGCCGGAATTGTCATATAATATGTGATTATAAATGACAAAAACTTGGCGTTAATTGTAAGATCAAGGAACCCGATGCATTTCTAAAATCTAGTGTTGCAATTGTATAAATTTTTATAACAGCTTGCATGGAATAGCCAGTAAAATTACTTCGCCTTGCATCAGATGTGAGCCCTTTCAGTTAAACCTCGCATCTTCCAAAAATTCACAATATATTACATTATTATGGTCAGCTGTAACGGAGTAACCGCCCTCGCTCAAATGGGCAGGCGTTTGATTATTTTCCACCCACAAATACCCCTTCAAACCTCGACATTTTGCAATTACAAAACACCCAACACTCACCGATATGAAAGCTTCAATCATCTTTCTCCTTTTTCTGATCATTTTCCTGGGAGATGAGCTCAATTCATCGACACAAGCAATCGGTTGTGATCGAGTTGCAGGGCTAATGTTGGGACGAGCTCGGAACCATTGCCTTCCTTCCTGTTTTAATGGGGACATTGCCTGGACTGCAACTGGACCAAATGACGAGCAAGTCTCATGTTCTTTCCCCAAACAAGCTCTTTCCAATTACCATAACATCAAAGAGACGGCCATTAAAGACCGGCCCACAGCCTGTCATGTGGAACCTTTCTTCTCCAGATACGATTGTGGCAAATGATCTGTACGTCTTCCTTAATTACACAAGCTTAATGCATCATTGTAAGACGTCTATTAGGATAATTTTCACTGAGATTTGTATTAAACTAGGAAACAGTAACCAATGGCATTTGATCATATATGATGTTCCTCATTTATTTCAGGTTTGTTTACACATGAAGTTCAGAGATTGATGGCGTAACAAGATATATATGGAGTTCATTGCCGAGCAAGTGCTGTTATATTCTTGGTGGTGTTCTTCAATATAACTCTTCCTTTCCTTAATGCCTGTTCTCCTAATTGTGTGAATTTGAATGAACAAAAACAAAACAAAATGTTGAAACATATGCAATAGGCTCTGTTACTTGCAATTACTGCTACTAAATCTGAATTAAGACATGAAACTTGGACTGATGCATACATGTACAGTATTGATACAACGACAATACAATTCAATTCAACAGAGTTAATCAACTATTCGAATTTCACCAACTTCCGCAAAGAATTTGGTTAGCTAGCTTTTCACCGAGCTAATGTGGATCATCAGTTGTCATGGTTGGTGGATTCTATTCATATATCTGCATGAATTCTTATCCTTATATATTCATTCGTTCATAAGATTGCATGAATATATACATGTAAGGGAAGAAAATAAACTAATCAACCTAATCACCCACCGGAGTCTTCGCCGGCGACTCACCGCCGCCTAGCGCCGCCGCCTTGGTTTCTAACCGCTTTAACTCAAGCTCCACCGAGAAGAGCTTCTCCACCATGTCACCGTCGGCACTCTGCTTGAGCTCGTTGATCCTCTGCAAACGGGTGGCTATCTCCTCGGCCATGCCGGCGACGTCGGCCCGGAGCCCAGTGATGTCCTCCTGCTTCTCCTTGTACTTCCTCTTGAGCGTCCGGTACACCTCCAAGGACTTGAGCAGCTGCTCCGTGAGAGCCTTGTTCCTCTCGAGTAGGGCAGGGTTGCCCTGTAGTTGGTGGCCCTCTCGGGACCTCGTCGTCTTCGACCTCTCCTTGTGCTCCACAGCCCACGCCTTCGCTTTCTGAACCAGCTTCTCGTTCTGGGCACGTAGGTCGTTGAGGTGCTCCTCCATGCCGGCCAGCTCGTTCACCTTCCTTGCCAGTTCCGCCGCCATGATCTCCTTCTCCTTCCCCAAGCTCGAGAACATCTTCTCCAAGCTCTTCCTCGCGACGAGGCTGGCCGAGAGCTGCTTCCTTAACCTCTCAACCTCTGTTTCCTGTAACGGGTCCTGCTGCTGTTGCTGGCTCCACTCCGCCGGCGACTGTCGGAGGTCGCTGCTGCACAGGCGAAGCTCGGCCTCGGATGGTTTCTTGGTGGTGGTGGGCTGGGAAACCAGCCGGGTCTTCTCCAGACGCGATTTGACGTCGTCGAGGATGCTGATCATCCCTGCTATCTTGGTTGAGTTGTGTGCCTTCCCATTGGCCTCCTTGCGTGGATCGTTGTGATCTTCGATCATCTTCGTTAACAACTTGACGCTCGTCAATATACCTGGTGACAACAGAGAAAACAGTCATGCATGCACGCACACGCAAACGCAAACGCAACTTAAACCCTAATTATCAGATTAATCATGCATGCATGAATGGAAAAAGATTCATAATCGAACCGCTCACCTTCTACAGTGATTATATCATCTTGGCGATCGCTTGCACCACCAGGCATCAACTCCGCGAACGAATTAGCTCGATTTTTACTCATGTTTGATGGAACAAATACCGATCAAAAAGATTTAAATTGAAAGATGAGACGAGAGATGAATCAACACTACTTGCATGATAGGAATAATTAATCAGATCATTACGGTGATGTTTTTTTAGAAAAATGAAACGGGTCGTCCCCATGGGTACATCTGGAGATAGAATTCATTGATAATATCATAAATCTTAGTGATTTGCTATTTTTGGTGCCCTCAACGTAATTAATTGGTTTCTTAGCCACTCAGTCAATTAGTATTGCAAAATTTCGGCCACCAAATATAACCTTTTCTTTTTCCTCAAGTTTTAATTATTTTGTGGCCCTTAATCTCCAACTACTCTACGTATCCATATTTGGGATTTTAACTTATTTATGAGGGTTGTTGGCCAAAAATGATATTATATATCACGTCCCCAAGCAAGGGGTTTGAACGAAATATTAAATAGACTAATTAAGGATTGACAATTAATAATTAGAGTATTAATTAGGGTTGTAAATTAGGAGGTGGACATCAAAGTTGTCTAGACTTTTAAGAATGATTTTGACGCAAATATATGACCAAAAATAGAGAAGAAACCTCATATGCTTGGAAATCTAAATCATATGATTTTTGTAAAAAATTATAAAAAATTGAAAATATGACATTAACAAACACGAAATTAGATAACTTTTTTGCCTTCCGTTGGTGGCTATGCCAAAGATGTGAAAGCCGCGCTGATGATATTTTGGTCCGACCAAATATAAGATTAATTTTTTTGAAAAAAAATAATTAAGTTTGACTGATTAATTTTACGAAAAAAAGAAAAATATAAAAACAATGCCTAATTCGATGAAATACCAATAAAATAATCGTATATAACTTAAAAATTAACGTGACATTGTGATCTATAAAAGGTGGCACATAAAGTGAATTATATTGATCTCCAATTAAGTATTGAAAAATTCAATGATTTTAATTTTATACATTAATATTGGAAAAATTAACTTCGTTAGCATTCTAGTTTTTAGAGATGTAGACAAACCAAACCAAATTAATTTGGTTTGGTTTTTAGTAGGGGTGTAGACAAACGGACATGAATATTGATATTTCATTTAGGAACTAAACCTGACCTAACTAACCAAAATAACTAAACTTTTAAAAATATTCAACAATCAATATTTTTGTGTTAATTATTATGAAATTATAATATATTTGTGATGAATTTTTATTCATTTAATATTATATTTGTGTGTAGAATTACTTATTGAATGATTATATATGTTCATTAAAATATGATATAATTTTCATTAAATAATTAAACAAATCTATTTTTATAACTTTTTATATAATTCGGTTATTTGGTTACAAAACAAAAAATTAACCAAAATATTTTGGTTTGAATCAGTTCAATTATAAGAATAATTCGGTTCGGTTTCGGTTACAAAATCTTGTCACTAAATGAAATTCTATTAATTCAGAGACAAGCCGAATGCTCACTCTGCCAATTTTATTGGTTTCGTACCCGGATTAAAGAAGAAAGTTGGCAACAAGAAGAAGAGCATCCATCCATCAAAACATTGTCGTTACAGTGAACTTATATTTGGAAGATAAAGTTGATGAAGAAAATAATAAAGTGAGGATCCAATTATCTAAGTTATAATAAAAAACTACTTATTAATAATGAATAAGACAAACACGGTCATAAACACTCAAAACAAAACAATAAAGGGTTATATATGAACTTTTGGGACAATAGCCAATCAGGCCCAAAAAGGGTTGTCCATAAGATCGTGGGAAACAAGGAGCCAAGACCGACCGGTCCTGATTGGCTACATTTATCTTCACCACGGCCACTGACCGTCCTTCGTCGGCCGTAGCCTCCCCGCCCAAAGAGCTCGTCTTTATTCAAAAACACATTTTTTTATTGTAAATGTTGATTTCTATGGATGAACTGCGTGTCTGAAAATGATAACCCTGTTGAACTTTGAGCTCTATGTTTGAGTTACCGTAGATGCTACTGAGGGCATGCTTTTATTTGTATCTCTCTTTGTTGCAAAACTAAGACGGAATCAGCTGAGTTAACAAGGCTCGACTGAAAACCGAGTCAAAAAATGGATGACCAGGTTTTCCTTAAAGTCGGAACCGAGAATTGGCCGAGTCTAACCCAATTGATCCTAAGCTATCTTGGCTAGGAGTCAAGCGAGTCGGCGAGGGTGACGGTGCCGGTGCAGGAAGGGCAGGGGGGCATTGGGCACCAGTGGGGCTGGGGGCTAAAGGGACAGGGAGGGCGGGGCAGAGCGGCGATTGGAGTCGGGCAGTGGTGCCCTAGCTAGGGGTCACCCAACCGGCGGCCTTTGGCTTGTCTCAGCGGCAGTAGCAGTGGAGGGACGGCAAGATCTTCAGAACACGGTGGCATGGGGCCAGTGGTGCTTGAGGTGGCACGGCGGTAGCAGAATTGCGTCTCGAGGGCGTGTGAAATCACGGCCTTCTCTGCGTTGTGGAGACCGGGTGGCAGCCAGAAAGATAGGGGACAACTCGGCAATATGTTGGCAGAGACCGGCGGTGTATATCAGTGGCCAAGGGTGACATCGGCGACGTGAATCGGGGCACCATTGAGGGTTTTAGGAGGGGGGGGAGAGGGTGGGAGGAGTGTAGGGAGGGAAAAATAAGTCGGTGGCAATATCGTAAATAAAAGTTGACTCAAATTCCGTGTCAAAAATAATAACTATCTCGCAATAAATCTTTAAAAAAATCAAAAAAATAAGGAAAAATTTCATAAAATATAATGCACTCCATATAATCATAATGATATGTTCTATTACTAATAACTTACCCAAAGTGCCCACTGACTTTGACTAATTCAAGTAAACTGATTCTTATTTGATTTTTAATGAATCAGTTCGATTTAATGACTCTCATCCAATCTAATTCAACGTCCAATTCCAATTTTTGCAATTATAATCTCTCTACTTTCATATATGCAACTTTTATGCTATTCATGCATGCTTAGGCATTGGTTTAAATCGTTGGTAAAAAAAAGAGAACGTTCAAAATGATGCTAATTTTTGCTCTTTCATTTAATTTGATGAGCTGGCTAGAAAATTTGAAGTCATTGATGTTGGGCCCTTTGGGTCCCACACCTAAGCTCCAAAACCACTATTGGGCCCTTTGGGCCTCTAAAAGCGACTTTAAACAACCAATGCAAATTCGTAATATATTTTTTAATCTAAAAACTAGTTCAAGGAATAAGGCTTTCTCATTAGCCTATATATAAGTCACCAATAATCTCTACGACCGAAACCATCATCGTTTGACATACTCCACTTAAACGGTCGTAACCATCATCGTTTGACACACTTCCATTAAACCTCTTCGCCTGGCACACTCCTCTTCATCAGGTAGAACACATGAAGGAAACAACAACAATCGGTAATCGGCGTACGCAAACCCGTCAGGTGGAACCCATGAACCCGGTTCAAACTTGGCTCTGATACCACTTGTTGGGCCCTTTAGGCCCCCACCTAAGTTCCGAAATCACTGTTGGGCCCTTTCGGCATATAAAAGGGACTTTAAATAACAAAAAAAATTTACAATTTGTGTTACAGGGCTCTCTTATTCTAAAAACTAACTCAAAGAATAAGACTTTCCTATTAACATATATACAAGCCACCAATAACCTTTACGACCGATGTGAAATAAACTCAATAGTTAACAAATTTGATTAGTTGTGTTGTAGATTAATGTCGACTGAATTGGAGCTTGACGTGCCGGAGAAGGAGAGGAACTGGGCAGAATTGCTTTCGGATGTCCTGGCATTGATTTATGAGAAACCGAGTTCGATTGTAGTTCTCCTTAGTGGACAGGCAGTGTGCCCTTCTCGGAGGAAGTTGGCTCATGAGAATCGGATATGGCGTATTGTAAATTTTATATTCCCATATGACTTGTATGATGGCGTGTAGGACTTGGAGAAGATGGCTATTCGTGCATTTTTATATTGCCATATGACTTATATGATGGCGTGTAGGACTTGGAGAAGATGGCTATTCGTGCATTTTTATATTGCCATATGACTTATATGATGGCGTGTAGGACTTGTATGTGGCGTGTATGACTTGGAGAAGATGGCTATTCGTGCCATTGATAGGCGTCAGGGCCAGGTGGTAGAGTTTTACATGGAGTATTTTGGTTCTGATGATATCATTAAACATCTTGTTGAAAGGTTAGTTATTTGTGGGTTTTATTTTATATATACAAATATGTGTGTTTATCCAATATCTCGGATGCACGAATGGGAATCGGCCGATTTAAATCGGATCGGCGTCGCGCCGATCCGATTTCGGGGCCGACTCGGTCGGCCCCGAACGGGCCATGAATCGGCAATTTTCGGCCGATTCTGACCTATTTAACTCGGAATCGGTTTTGTAGGAAATTACCAAAATACCATAGATATGATTTTTATTAAATTATTTAAGCATGGGTAAAATAGTAATTTGGATTTTAAAAACCTAAAATCAAACCCGCTCCCCCGACGCCGCCGCTGCTCATCCGCCCGCCGCCGCCTCGTTTCTGCCCTCCGTCATGCGTCCCCGACTCCGGGCTCGCCGCCGACCGGGCTGCCGACCCTAGCCGCCGACGTGTGGCCGGACCGAATCGGGCTGTGACGCACGAATCGCCGCCGACTCGCCGCCGGCTCCGGGCCGCCGACTGTTCGTCCGACCGGGCCGCCGACATCCTCCGACATCGCCGCCGCGAGACTCGCCGCCGACCGGGCCGGTGGCGGCGGCTGGGGGTAAAGAGTGGCATCCTCGTAATTAAAAGTTGACTCGAGTCTAACTCGAGTAAAAAATAATAATTAATTCTAAATAATTTAAAAAAAATCTTAAAAAATATTTAAAAATATCATAAACTATAATACACAGAATAATATCAAAATAACGTCAATACCTAATTTTAATATATTTATATTATAATTATCAAATTATTATATATGACCGATTAAATTAATTTGGACCGATTCAACTGAACCGATTCTTGGCTGATTCAGACCGATTTTGATTCCGATTCCGACTTTACGAAAAATTGATTCCGATTCTAATTTCAATTCATGCAACCATGTCCAATATATGAACTCCACCGTGCGGAGGAATGTTAATTTAGTTGATGCTGATACTCTGGCTGCCAGTGGGACTCTTAGGTGGTCATAAATGTTGAAGGACACGGTATTTTATCTTGAGAATAAGTGTGCATTAATGCTTGACACGTACATAATTGCTACTAGCGTTGGTTATTGGATCCTTCCATCGTTACCTTTGCCATCAAAGCGCATTTAGGAGTTTGGGACAATATTACTAGCTTATAGGTTAGGGCCATAGGCAAGTAGTGGAGAAAAATTTTCTGCAGTGCCCACTTCAAATAGCTGAGTGTGGATATTTCCTCATGTATGTAAGATTACTATGGGTACGCTGTAACTCTTGATGAATGAGTTTATTCTAATAATAAATTACTAGTAATTCTTTTTGTTGATCTATTGTGCTCATGGGTTTCGAGTGTTGTAATTCATTACCTTTAACAACATGAACTATTATTCTTTTTTATGAAACGACAGAAGCTGATGGAACTGGAGATTCATTTTTTGTAGTATATACATGGAATCTTGCCTAGTTTATATTTCTGTAGGTGGTTTATAATATCTTATAAGGATTTTTATGCCACTTTCTCTACAAATTAATATCTTGTTTGGCTAAAGTACCGATAATATGTTGGTTTAGTTTACATAGCTGTGTTTTCCTCTCTATATTCACTAAGGCCGCTTCTACAGTTTTTGTGTGCACCATCTATATTCATACTTGGCATTGACAATAGAATGCTTTATATTGTTGTAGAACCAACGCTCTGCGACGTCTTCGGCTGATATCTTGTTACAGTATCACGGGTGAGGCAATGATGGAAGCCTTCAAAAGTTTTCCGCTCTTGGAGGAGCTTGAAGTTTCCTATCATTCCTTTTCAGGAGTTTTAGAAGCTACCGGGAATTTGTGCCCTTAGCTGAATCGCCTGAAACTTAATTGTAATGGATTCAGACACCCACGAATTGAGTGTGACGAGGAAGCCATGGCTATTGCAAACTGCATGCCTCAGATAAATTATCTTCAATTGTTTAGAAACAAACTGACAAACGATGGCTTGCGAGTTATTCTTCGAGGCTGCCTCCATATTTAAGTCACTCGACTTGCTCCAGTGTTACAATGTAAAGCTTGAAGGAAATTAGCTTAAGAAATGTGCAGAAAAGATCAGAGATCTGAGGCTGCCTGATGATCCCACCGATAACTATGAATATTGTGCAAACTTTGGGAATGAGGATCACAAGTATGGTGTTTCTGATATTGACGATGATTTCAGCAATGATTTGCACGGTAGCTCAGACATAGATGATTTTGCGGACGATCTGTATGGTGCTTTAGGTTACGATGACTTTACTAAACCTTGGCTATACGGTTCAGATGGAGAGTTTATTGATGACCAGGAAGATGGTTCATATAGTGATCATGATTGTAGCTCATGATTTGTGTGGAGTTAGTTATTGCTGATGGGATTGGACTTCCGGCCTTACCTCTCTACTGTAATCTGATATTCTCTTGAGATGCTTGCCGTTTTTGTAATATAGTTAGTGTTGGGTTTATCCCACATTATATATGGAGGTGAGTGGTGACCTGTATATAGACTAATGTGAAAGCCTTATTTGATTCAAAGAGAGGTTAATATCTCCTCATTTGATTCTACTGCTAATTTGTGGCACCATCGAGTGGGACACATGAGTGAGAAGGGACAATAGACATTAAAGAAATTAAATCTTTTTCCCAAGGTCAAGAACATCACAATTAACATGAGTGAGAAGGGACTATAGACATTAAAGAAATTAAATCTTTTTCCCAAGGTCAAGAACATCACAATTAATCCTTGTAACCATTGTTTGGTCGGGAAACAACGTAGGACATCCTTTGCAAACACAAGTACAAGGAAGTCAGAAGTTCTTGAGTTGGTACACACTGATGTGTATGGGCCAATTGAGGTAAAATCTCTTGGCGGTTCTATTTATTTTGTCACTTTTATTGATAATACTTCTAGGAAGGTGTGGGCTTATGGAATGAAAAATAAAAGTGATATTTTTGGCATCTTTAAGAATTTTAATGTATTGGTTGAAAGAGAAACTGGTAAACCTTTGACATGCTTAGAAGTGATAATGGTGGTGAATATTATTATGTTGAGTTTAATGAATATTGTAGCAAGCATGAGATTAGGCATGAGAAGACGGTTCCTTATACTCCTCAACATAATGGAGTGGCTGAAAGAATGAACAAGACCATCTCTAAGAGGATTAGAAGTATGTTGTCTTCTGCTAAGTTGCCTAAAAACTTCTGGGTTGAGGCCATGAATACAGCTTCTTATTTAATCAACAGATCTCCCATACATGCCCTGGACAGTGACATACCAGAAAGGTTTTGGAGTGACAAAAAGGTCAACTATTCTCATTTGAGGGTCTTTGGTTGTAAAGCTTTTACACAGGTGCCGAATGAGCAAAGGGCTAAGCGTGACTCGAGAGCCGTGGAATATATTTTTCTTAGATATGGTGATAATAAGTTTGGATACAAACTTTAGGATCATAAGAATAAAAAACTGATTCAAAGCAAAGATGTAGTTTTCAGGGAGGATCAAATAGTTAAGGACTTTGGCAAGGAAGAAGTTCCTCAAACTAAATCTCAGGAAAGCTTGAAAAAGATAAAATATCCTTCAACCTCAGCTAGAAGTGAAGAGGCGGCTCAAGATGACACAATTATTTCCCCACCTAGTGATGATGAGGGTAAGGATGTGGTGACTCATGATATTTCTAATGAGTTTATTAATGATGTTGGACAGGCACAGGGGGATTCTGATCAAGTGCAGCCAACTAATGTGAGATGATCAACTCGTGAACCAGTTCCATCAACAAGATATCTATCATCAGAATATATAACAATTACTAAATGTGGAGAACCAGAGAATTTCAGTGAGGTCACAGCTCATGTAGAAAAGGAGAAGTGGTTGAATGCAATTACTAAATGAGATAAAATTTTTGCATGATAATCACACCTATGGGTTGGTGGATCTTCCTAAAGGGAAGAGAGTATTGAGGAACAAATCGGTCTACATGATTTAACATGAAGAAAATAATACATAACCAAGGTGCAAGGCATGGTTGGTGGTGAAGGGCTTCAGACAGAAGAAAGGTATTGATTTCGATAAAATTTTTTCTCCTGTTGTTAAAATGTCTTCTATTAGAATTGTTCTGGTTTTTGCTGCAAGTTTGGATTTGGAAGTTGAATAGTTAGATGTGAAGACGGTCTTTCTTCATGGTGATCTTGAGGAGACCATATACATGGAGCAACCAGAGGGTTTTAAAGTCAGAGGAAAGGAACAGATGGTGTGCAGATTAAAAAAGAGTTTGTATGGTTTGAAGTAAGCTCCTAGACAGTGGTACAAAAAGTTTGATTCTTTTATGGAAAAGAATGAGTACAAGAAGTCTGTTTCTGATCACTGTGTATTCATCAAGAAGTTTGATGATGGTGACTCTATTAGTCTATTGCTTTATGTAGATGACACGTTGATTGTATGATATGATAGAACCAAGATTACAAATTTAAAGAAGAACTTGAATAAATCTTTTGCAATGAAAGTATTTGGGACCGGCAAAGCAAATCTTGGGAATGTCCATTCGGCGTGACAGGGGAACTAGAAAGCTTTGGGTGTCACAAGAAAAGTACATGGAAAAGGTACTTGGTAAATTCAATATAAAAAATGCAAATCCGGTTAGAGTTCCATTTGGGAGTCACTTCAAGTTGAAGAAAAGTTACTTAAGTGAAACAGAGATGAAGGAAACGGCAAAAGGTTCCCTATGTTTTTACGGTTGGTAATTTGATGTATGTTATAGTTTGTATAAGGCCAGATATAACATATGTAGTTGGAATAGTTAGTAGACATTTACCAAATCCGAGCAAAGAGTATTGGCAAGCAATTAAATGGATAATGAGGTACTTGAGAGGTACATCCAAAATGCGTTTATGTTTTGGAAGTGATAAGCCTTTATTGGTTGGTTACACCGATGCAGACATGGTAGGTGACTTGGAGACAAGAAGGTCAACATCTGGGTTTGTTGTTAATTTTGCTGATGGGGTTGCATCTTGGCAGTATAGGTTGCAAAAGTGTGTTGCATTATCCACAACTGAAGCAGAATTTATTGCTGCTACAGAAGCTTGCAAGGAGATGTTATGGACGAAGAGATTTTTAAATGAAATTGGCATTAAACATGAGAGATACATTGTACACTGTGATAGCCAAAGTGTAATTCAACTCGAGTAAGAATTCAAGTTTTCATTCAAGGAGCAAATACATTGATGTGAGATATCACTATGATAAGAGATGTGTTAGCAAAATAAATCTCTTGAGCTAACAAAAATTCATATTAAAAGGAATGTTTTAGACATGAAGACTAAAGTTGTGTTAAAAGAGAAACATATTTACTGCAAGAATGGAGCAAGCATGGATGGAGCTTCCCATGCTAGCTAGAGGTATTTCATCGAGTCGAGAAGGAAAGGTTTGTTAGGTTGTCCCTCCTCCGTAAATACGTGAACTAACAACCCTATTTTGGACAAAAACCAAGATTTTACAGATTTGGTTAATTGAAAGGAATAAAAACAACGTACGACGCTTTTCTTTTGGTTTTTTGGTTTTTGGGTTTTAGAGAAAAACTGCTACTGCAAAGTAAGAAAGAAAATTATGTGGATTGAAAAAATATAAATATTTTGTTGAAATTCATTTGTAATCGTTAATAGTTACTTCACCAAGTTCTTATTTGTAATCCGTAATACTTTATTTTCTTTTGGCCAATATCAATTTTATAGAAAGTAAAGTAAATTGGTATTTGGGAGTTTATTCTCCTGACGGATCTTTTCTGTATTAAACTTGTGATATAATGAATTTGATATGATCGTTTGCCTGTAATTTTTCCTCAAAATTTAGGGGGTTTCACGTAAAATTATCTTGTCTGATCTCTTTATTTGTTTGGTACTTCTTATTTTTATGTGTTGAAATAGGGAATTTGTATTTGGTTTGTTTGGTTAATCCCAACAGTCAGATAGCTCCATCTAGCTTTGACATGTAAACAGATGATGCTCTATGTAGAATTAGCTTGGTATATAAATGTGAGTCTTGTAAAACCTAGTAGTTAGGGTAAGTGTTTTAGGTGCAGAGTGGTGTTAAATTCGTTGAAGCATAAACATTTGGATGGAGGAACATGGTTTTCTCGAGTATATTGAGTGACAGGTCTGTTAAGATTGGCATTTGCAGGAACCAAGAAGGCTCCCACTAATATCTAGGATTTCAAACTAGCTGCAACTAATTGGGTTTATTAGATCTTGGCCCATAGTACCTATAAGTAAGATATGTGGGGTGTTAGAATAGAGATTACCTTGAAAAAGAAAAACTAATTGTGTTTATTGTTGCTTACATTTTAGCATCCAGTCGTGGGTTACCAAAAGATATTTTAAATAATTGGGTCAGGTTGCTGTAAACGTGGTTCCTAACTTTTGCTTCACATAAACGTAGTCACTGTTCAATCTAGTCCCGATGGTCAATACTACGCAAAATATTTGTTAAGTGATGGTCATTTTCTATGTATGGTTGGTGGTCACTTCAAAGTTCAATCTGCCAAGATTGGATCTCCAACGAAATCATCTTTACATACGTGCCACATCAATGAAATGTTGAGCTACCGGTATGAATCAAAACCTTGGGTATGCATAAAAACTTGGGTTGTAATTGAAAGCACCTCCTTTTCGAGATGCACCCAAGACCTAACACTTCCAAATCTGCTAGTCTGGAAATTCAAACGCAGTGAGATAGATACAGGTATTATTTATTGTGAAAATAAATTTAGGGGCTTCACTCTAAAATGAGCGGCCAATTTAGAAAACTTAAAAACACATATTTATATTAGCCACCACTCTTTCTCTTTATAAATGTAAAATATATTCAATATTTTCTAGCGCTTTGCAGATCGACCACTTGCACACAAGTAATCTCGTGATTAGGCACCACATTGGGCTTGTCATGAGCTTTTACAGATGCAATCATACAAGAAGTCCCCGGGGGTGGATTGGCTTTAATATTACGTGAAAATAGGTTTATGGACATAGAACCCACGTTTATATTAGTTGTCATCCTTTTGCCTTTAGATATGTGAGATTATATTTAATATTTATCTCCAATATTCATAATTGTGATCAGAGTGAATAAAATAACACCTGCGATGCTATTAGTCTTGTTTCCTCTGTAGACTGTTACTTCCATATTTCTTCTCCTTGCTAGTCCATTTCGACAATTTAACCGCATTTCTACACTACGCTGACGAATTATACTGCAACATCAAAAAATTCTATGACCCCAACAATAAGTCATTGATGGTTTCTAGTTTCAACCCCAGCTTCCAAGACAGAGACGTTCCATCGTTAAATGTTTTCTTTTTCTGCTTTCAGATGCTCATACTCCATACTGGTGCAGTAGTGCTTGCCAAAGTGTACTAAATCCAAGTTGCTCTCGCCAGCAAGGTAACCATCATTTTATCCAGTTAAATTAATTACTAAAATTTCAGACTGGACCAATTAACAAGAAGAGGGCAACATTCATCGGGCATGGTGATCATATTAGCGAAAAGAACCGCATACAAAAAACTTTACATCTCTTCTAGTTCCAGCTCGTTTTCAAGAATCAGACTCAATTGAACTGCTTCGACGACGTAACAATCTCGTCACACATCATATGACCGTCTGCCAATCTCTTAAAAAACTCCTTAATTTGAACGTTTTTCTAACCTCGAAATTGTATATCACTCTTTCCCAAACAGATGACAAGGTCTAAGACCCTATCATCTGGAAGTATACGTTTACCTACGTATAAAACTTATTAAAACTTCTGAACTGGGTCAGGTCCATTTACATGTTACACACAAGAAAGAAGACCCTGTGACAGCATGCAAGGCAGGCTCCTCCGTCATATTTTCTCGGCAATCACAGATGACCTGCTGCCAAGACGGCGCTGCACGCGTTGGAGAAGCTTCATGTGTGCAATGGAACTTGTGCCCACTTCTCCTTGTCCAACGAAATGTGGTTAGTAATTCAACAGGTCCATGACTCGGCATCGTCAACCTCCAGACAAACTTGTTAATTACGCAATAATTTTTGTATTATGTTCTCTTCGGTCTTCAACAAGCAAGATTTGTTGGGTTTCGTACTAACTTCTGACTCTCATTTTCCACAGGTCTACATACGGGGTCATATTATATTCCCGACCTATTACTTGTGTTAACTGGAGCAAGTAATTCTTTACCGCCATTGTTTAATTTCTTTGGTCTAGTTTTCAACAGAGGCATGTGAAAATGTAGCTTGGGAAACCGAAATTGATACATAATTATAGAGACTGGTATAGTAACAAGGTAAAGGTCGATTAGAGGATGATAAGGGCAATCATTTGAGTTTGCCCCACTTGTTCACCTTTTTGCTTCAATGTTCACACCTAGGGTCAATTTTTTATGATTAGCTCAATTTCTTGGCAATGGTAGTGAAACCAATCGAGCAGGTTATTATCAAAACCCAAAAGGATGACGAAGATTAATGAAAGTGGAAAAGGTTAAAGTCAACCCCGGAACAGGGCAACCCTTAAGTTGTTTACCCTTAATGAAAGAACGGCAATGCGCCTCTAACCTTGAGTCAATGTCCCTAACTTCTACGAAAACGAATCAAACCCCACTAGACTACAAATCAGTCAATCCGCTTGCCTTGGTCGATTTCTATGATAACAGAAACGTTGTTTCTCCAATTACGGGAACAATATCATGACTCTAACTCAACCCAAGTTAATTTAGGCGCAAAAGAGCAAGTATTAATATGAAAAAAGAGACTTGACAACCACACATATGGTCCAGCTCTGATTGTGTGATGAAGAGATGCGTGCTGATTACAGTGACCACCAAATTATGATCCAGCTGGCGGGGAACGCCTGCTGCCGGGGTGGAGTCCGGGCAGTGGGCACCCACCATGTGTCAAACCGACCCTGCAACCTTGGCCAACACAAAGCTCATTCCACTGTCAGCAATATAAACGTATATAATCAGATAAGATGTAACATCTTTCACTTTATCATCGTCACGTCGACATTGTTAGTTTTAGATGGGAGTGGGAATGTTAAAGGAGAGAAAAGGGCCGCCTCGTGATTTTAAGTCGACGCATAAGAACAAGGAAACAACGAAAGTTGGCCGGCAACATTCAGCCAATGATCGATAAAAGTCGACCCCTTTCCCTACAACACCCAGGTCCAATTCCATTCACCTCACCAAGGAGACAAGATTGGCTAATGAACCCCACCCCCTTCCCTCATTTCATTTCTTGTCACTCGCTCAACCTTTTGGCTATTGTGCAGCATCAAAGCAGGTACTCTACACAACAAATGAACGCTAACAACCTACTCGCGAATTGTCAAGTGATTGCCAGCAACAAGTAAGACGACTACCAAGCAAAGTATGTGTGGTAAATCATCTTAAATAACACAACTCATAAATCATAATCACCGGCTCAACACGAAACAAAACTGAAAACGGCTACTCAAACTCGGCCACCTGAATTGACATATAAAAGTAGAAGCAGCAGCTACCACCATTGTTGGTTTATATGTTTTTAGAAAGTTAAAGAAGCAAAATTTACCATCATATATGATTTGAAAGTAGCCCACAAAAGTGTATGGCAATCAAATTGGCATCTTCTTTGTCTGCGCTGACGAAGCTTACCAACATATAGCTAATCACATACTAATCAATATTTACAGAGGTTAAACTTATAAAATAAAATAAAAAATCAAGTGACTGCATGCTTCGTGTAGGTCAGAAGTAGTCGAACGCCGCCGGCGCCTTTGCTTCGCCGGCCGTCGACCTTGACCGGCGGAGTCCGGGAACCTCCGGCGGCCGACAAGACCGAACAAGCGCCCAGTTCAACCCCTTGAAGAATGGATGCGTCTTCACCTCCGCCGCCCCCTCGCCGACCCCGTCCTCCTCGCCGGCTCCTTATCCAGCAGCCCCCTTATAAGATCTTGTGCGTGCATCTCCAGACCGCCGGCGCCGGCGTCGGAGGGGAAGGAGAGCGGCTTCCCGAGTATGTTCTTGAGGGTGACGTCGTTGGTGGCACCGGCGAAGGGCGTGCAGCCGTATATCAGCTCGTAGAGGAAGACGCCGAAGGCCCACCAGTCGACGGCGCTGCCGTGCGAGCCGCCGGCGGCTACCTCCGGCGCAACGTACTCGTGGGTGCCGACGAACGAGCGGGATCGGGCGGCCACGGGCTCGGCGAAGATCTGCGGCGCGGCGCCGGCCGCGGCCACTTTGTGGCGGGGCCAGAGGAGGTGGGCGATGGGGAAGCAGGGGAGGGTGGTTTGGGAATCGGCGGCGGCAGAGTCGACCCATGAGTTGGGGTCGGAGCGGAGGGAGAGATCGAAGTCCGAGAGCATGATATGGCCGTCGGCGCGAACGAGGACGTTCTCTGGCTTGAGGTCTCTGTAGATGATGCCCAACATATGCAGATACTCCATCGCTAGTAGCACCTCCGCCGCATAGAACCTATATTACATACATAACACCATTTCAAAAATCACTACCAACTCTTTAAATCTTAGCTTAGCATCTAATTCCTTGGCAAAGCAGCAAGGAGAAAGAAACTAATAATGGCTAACAAATTTTAATACCTAGCCGAGGAAAGGGAGAAGCGCTTGTGAGGTTGACGATGTCTCAACGTGTGGAGATCGCCGCCGGAGCAGAACTCCATGACGACGCAGGAGTAGTGGGAGGCGTCGAACTCGGCGAAGAGGGTGGGGAGGAAAGGGTGGTCCAGCATCTTCAAGATCGCCGTCTCCGTCTCCGCGCGCCCCAACTTCTGCTTCAACTTGAGCGCGTCCTTGTCCACCACCTTCATAGCGTACAACATCGACGCGCACGGCTCGCCGGCGGCGGCGCGGAGGCGGCAGAGGTAGACGCGGCCGATGTCGCCGCCGCCGATGCGGCGGAGCAGCTTGAAGTCGCGGAGGGCGAGGCCGTCCTTGCGGCGGACGGAGGCGGAGCGGATGGCGGCCCAGTCGGAGCCCGACGAGCGGTGGGGCTTGCCGCAGAGGTGGGAATCCGGCGGCGACGCCGGGATGGCCTCGAAGGAGGCGCGGCCGAAGCTGCTGCAGCGGTCGCTGCTGCTGCTCGTCGAGCTCTGGCTTGAGTTGAGCGTCTGATCAGACCCTATCTCATTGTCCGAGTCCAGAGACAACTCCATCATTGACGTTGTTAAGCAAATATATTCTATGCGCCTATCAACTACTTATTATGAACCATCAACTCTCTCAACTCCCACCAAAGCTTTGTATCTACTATCTTTTGTGAGTGTGTATATATATAAATATACACATGTATATACGAATTTGGTTGACGTCTAAGACGCAAAACAAAAAAAAATGCAAGAGAATAGAAAATGGAGGGAATCCGAGCTAGGTCTGGCTTTTCTAGAGAAGGAATGTTTGGTAGAAGAAAGCCGTAAACAACTAGATAGGACTTGTGTCGACTAATATATATATGATTCCAATCTGTATGATGCAAAACCGTAAGAGAAAATGCTCCAACCAGAGCTAAAAACTACAAGGAACCAACAACCCCCGGGACAGGAGAACAAATGGAGGGAGGGGAGTGAGGCAAGGAAGGAGGGAGATCAAACGTTCAGGTAAAAAAGCAGACAAAGGAGCGACAAAAACACACGAATATATGAATCGGTGATTATTCCCAAACAGTAGTCGAGATGCGATTCTCTCCGGCACAAGGAGCGATCGAACCAGACTAGCCCAGCTCAATGAATTGAATGAATCCTTTAACGCTTCCGCTGTATGAAACATCTACCGATATTGTCCATGAAACCTCGCGCCAACCATTAACATCTCCCTTGACTACTCTTACCCCGGCCCATCCCTTTCTAACCAGTGAGTGAGGCAGTACTTTTGCACAGGCTTTTGCTTCTCAACTCTATCTTTATCTGCGAGAGAGACAGGTCCTCCTCCCTACTCCCTCCTTGCTACCAACAGATTTGAGTACAGAGGCCAGGTGGGAGAATTAGTGTCTTGGTTTTTTTCTGAATCAGAGAAAAGGAAAGAACAGAGGCAGCCTTCGCGTTTCTCTGCAACCCTCCCACACAGTTTAATATAAAGGGCTTCCATTTTTACAGTTCTTTTAGCTCCTTGATTATGGAAATGGTTTTTTTTCACCGTGCAGTTAAATCTGATCTACATCGATCAAACTTTAAGATCAGAATTTTAAATTTTTATATTAATTTCAAAACCTAATATATAATATTTTATATTTTGTGGTTCTCTATTTGGCTCCCCTTGACTCCGTGTAAAAGAAAATCAATATTTACAACATTAAAATATCATGTTGCCTCTAATAGTTTAACCCAATTTAAATTAGAATTAACATATACAATGTGTATCTACGGATGCAAGTAGAATCAAATTTGAGCCTCAAATTTTTTAATAATATTTAAAATAAGTTTTGCCCATATATTTAAACTCAAAATAAATAAGCAAAACTATTGTCCGATTATATACGAGGGCATCTAGATTGCCCGTATCTGATTCCCGATGAATTATATTTTATTGGTGACTTCAAGTAATGCCCTATCATACACATTCCTAATGTTGTATAAAAAAATTTTGTTCTTTTTGAACAAATTTACTTGTTTTTTCAACTCTTTTTTCGTATATTTTTCTTTGAATGAATATTACTTGATTAAATGCAACTAACGCTTTGCCGTGCGCTTTGAAAATAAAAATTGTTTTCTGCCTTCCAATAACGCTTTTTTCAACTATTAGAAGATTGTATGAATAAAAATTAGTAATAATAATAATAAAAGTATTCAAGGTTTGTAGCAGCGTACCGAAAGACGACGAAGTATTTGCATGGGTGGTGTTCAAGCGTTGGAGACGGGCATCGGTTTTCTCGCCTTCTTCTTGTCAGCGCTCTTCTTTCTCTTTTTTTTGCTTCTATATTTTTACTACCTGCCTCCTAAATCCCAATTTCACACGCATAAATTGGTTGTTTTTTATGTTTTTGGATTTTTACATTACAGCATACACGTGAGGACTGGTGCGGATAATTGGGATTATCAATTTAAAAGAGCAGGCCTATTTTTTTACGATGGAAAAACTAAACTTCGATCTACCAGATAAATATTTGGCAACTTATTTTTGGAGAATTACGTGGACCACCTTAATGTTTAATATTGTTGTTTAGTATCGCCTAAATTCGTAAACAAATATAATATAAAGTGAATATATCTATCTATTTAAATTAGCATATTTTTTAAACTTAACAAGAATAATTCTCAGGGATTGTTCTAACTTGAGGTGACATAAAAGTATCCGAGCAGGTTAATTATTACTTTTTTTTGCGAACTTTAATATCATTATCTGTTATATATATTTGATAGCATCTTTTCTCTAATGTATTTACTACCTTTGACAAATTAAAGATTAAACATTTATAATACAAAACAAGTATATAAATTAATGTTTCTCAGTGATGAAATAGATAGTTGTAGCTAGTAATCTTGTGAGAATCACTGAAAATTAAAATTAATTTTATACTACGTCTACTAAAACTAACTAACTGATCAAATCTCTAATATTCTCAAAAACCCTCATAGAAAACATCATTAGCTAGATACATATATACATAAATGCCAAGAAAATAAATACGGATCTGAATTTATGATTACCTATAATTATATTTTTACCAAAGCACAATTACTTTCATTCTTTTTTTCAGACATACTAAAGTGGAGATGAAATTAGCATACACCAGTGATCCTAGTCATTTGCCATGCAAAGAGGAGATTACGAAACTTGACCAATGCATGTTGGGTTCACTTGGACGTGCGTCCAAATTTATTTTGCGAACAAGACGATCATGCACGATAGACAAGGTCGTCGCCATGTGATCGAGAGGCAGGCAAGGCGGGGACCAAAGGGCGAAGAAATTAAGAAGGCGTTTGGGCCCACACATAATTACCATGAAGAATTTTCGCCCTAATACACACAGGAAAAAAAGTGGGCCCCTGAGGTGGCGAGCATAATTAAAGTGCCGCTCACTTTTTGGTTTTTCAAACAAGGTCCAAATTAAGGGTGAGCAGGCGCGGGCCCATGCGCGCACTCACTCAGGCGGGCCAGTTTTGAAGATGGGACCCATGTTGGGCAACGCCGGGCCATGGTTGCTGAACGAAATCTCTGGAGAAATCAAAGCTGGTCTGATGGGGGGTTGAATAATTGGAAGGACGAATTGGGTCCGTAGTTGGTTGTGGCGGGCCAAGTTTGTCTAGGGGAGAGCAGGCCAAAAGCACATCATGTGGAGGGAGAGGGACCCCCTCATCTAAGCCATGCATTTAAGATATTTAGTTGTTTTCAATTTGTTCAAGGAGAAGGAAGGAAAGTAATTGGCCACCCCATATAGCAGACGTACTCAGTATATACCAGCTATCATTTAAGTAGTCCATACGTACAAATTAAAATAATTCAATTGTGTGTTTTTTTATATATGTTGTTGTAACCTAAAGTCAAATTATAAGTAAAAGATATTAAATTCATTCATCAAAAGCATGCATGCGGATAGATGCAATACGTGTCAATTTGTTAATTCTACAAAGGGCCTAGAGTTCCTGTTAAACGTAATAAGTAAAATTCTCGATGTACAGTCGCAATGATGATAATAAGAAATGTTAATGCAAATGCTTCTAAATACATAGAGGTTCATTATTACGAATAATAAATTTTCCTTCTTAAAAATACATCTTATATTTTTTTCTCGGGAGATCTTTCGTTATGTGATTTAAAGGCCGTAAACATGCTTAAATAAATTGAGATATAGTTAAATACAATTCTTAGAATGTAAACTTAAGATTTGTAGATTCATAGTTGAAGGAAATGTCAAGGCTGGAAGAGAGCGGACTAAACGGGGTACGTACTAATCTTAATTGTCTCATTAGCTGTCTTGTAATTTAAGCGTATTTTTTGGGTGTTCCGTACATGTAATCCCAGTGAAGCTATACAAATATGTTTTAAAAAGAGGAGGAAACAGCTAGGATCCTATGTGGCTGGTTCTTATTTGATCACGTTAGTCACCAAAGAATACTAATATTATTCTTCCCATGGAAGAAGCAAAATTGTAGGAGTGGTGGTGGGAATACTACTAATGGATCATAGCAGACAATATCACTTTTGTTAGATCGATTTCTCATTGTTTATGCGAGGGCTGCCAGGCCATCGCCCGACAGAGCTTAAACAAATAAAAAGCCAGGATAAAAAGAGATCATCTCTCAAACATAGATGAGTTGTATTTCTTTTTGTGTTTATGTCTGCCCCACGTACGCATTGGAATTTAGAAACTTCATAGCTCCACCTATTACAGCCTTTTGCATAATGCAAGGCACATGATAACTAAGAGCTCGGAGACCAGATTTGCAATGGATTTGGTGTCCTTGATTAACGTATAATATGTATTAGTTGTTCGAGAAGAGGTTGCGTTGCAACTTCATCGATGGGTCCGATCTTTCCTTGTTTTCCTCCTCTCTCACATTCTCAAGAATCAAATTTGATAAAGAAACGACGAGGCAAGACAACTCCAAGCTGGAAGCTTCCCCTTCTTTGCAGAAACAATATAATCCAGACGCCATGAAAGGAGCAGGTGAGCTCAAGCAGATATTTATATTATATAACAAGAGCAAGTTTTGATGAAATAAACAAGCAATGTATAAGAGATCATAACAAGAAACTGGAGCTAAGTTGCCCAAGAAAGAGGTGACCATCCATAACAAAGCAGCAGCCATTATTCTCGCTCACGTGTAACGCATAGTTGGCAAGGGAACAAACTGTCAAGTCCTTGCCACTGCTACAAAAAGTTCTTCTTACTCAGACTGATTAGCAAAGAAACCAATAATTAGTCCGCTTTTTTATTGACGCGGTACAGTATTATTGTATTAAAAAGCAAGCCTCGTTATTAAACTATGATGAACCTGGCCTTCAATGGGAAAAGCTAATTACAAACTCCTATGCAAATGGTGGGTGGATTCAGCTGCCGGCTGTACGTGACTTGCAATGGGAATTTTACAGATTGGTCTTCCTTTTTTTACTCAGATTTTCTGCAACTTTGTTGATAATTGATAGATTCTGATATTGTATTTCACTGTTTTCATCCTTTTCTGACGCAGCCATTTACAAAATGTACTTAAACGATAACCCAAGTCTTTTACCAAATTATCAAAATGCTTTCAACTTTTACCAACCTTAATCATGTTTGAGGGAAAAAAATGGGCTTGCATGATTTTGTTTTTCCCAAAAACATAAATTCTTGGGTGATGAGACAAGAGACAGCATCAAACTTAATGCGAGGTTTCTTGTTGTAGGGAAAAAAAGTACATGTACAGATCTGAAACTCCTGACAAATACATGACAAATTAATAAAACGTATTACAAATGAAAATATAGCAGATGGTCGCACGCTCAACCAACAGCAGCTTTATACACGTATGCCAAAATTTCCAGCCTTTTAAGTCGTTCTCTCTTTTTTTAATTTATCAACAAAGACCAGCCTTACGATCCAAACGGCTGTGTGATTGGAGCATTGTTTATTTCCCTATGAAGTGGAACAAGTTGAAATTTTGGATTGCAAATGCAGCTCAACCCAACTGTATAATTCTCAATATGCCAAGTTGCATATTTCTTGGACTTACACTCCTATTATATCCAAGAGCGATGATCAATTAACATTTTACATCTAGATTCAAGTTCTATCACAAGCAAAGAACGTTTTGGATGGCATAAAATTAATGTAAATGATATAAAGAGTTAAAATTTTTAAATTTTCAAAAAATATTCAACACATTTTATCTAAAAATGTAAATATTGAATTAATCATTTTTTATGTCTGTATTATATGAATTTTTATATTATTTAAAAATTTTCACGCAATCTTAAATCAAAAATTTTCAAATAAAAAATTTTTAATAAGAGAATTATTATAATTATTATTATTTATTAATAAAACGGGAGATCAGGACGGGGGATCCGTTCTCAGACAGCCCAGTGGCAATTGATACGTCACGGCTACTCCTCTACTTCTCATTCGAAGGCCCCACAACGCCGCCCGACGTACGGACCTCTCTCTCGTCGACGCCAGCCCCCTCTTCCCCTCCACTACTTCAATTCAAACAAACATTTTTTTTACCCAAAGATTAATCAAACGTTTTATGAACACCATATATTCCTAGCTAATTATTTTTTGCTCCACCGTAGCTAGCATACACATTGTACCTGGTTGAAAGTTGAAACAACGTTCAGATCCAATTCAATTCAAAGGACGTTGGACTCAATAATTGCTCTACCAAATATTATTTATTGTCTCTGCCCTGTGATTTTTTTGATTCACAGTAGACTTAGGTAGGGGAGGGAGAGTAGAGAAAGCTTCAAGATATGACAGTTACTTGCATGAATCGAATTGTGATTGGTTGACCCTATGCCTGATGCGAAATTTCCCTGCAAAACAAGAGGAAATTTATGGGGAGAAAAGAGAGACGGGGACTAGTCTCCCATCAGTATCTTCACGTCAAATCTCCTTCGGGATGCTGTCCCCTGTTCGTTCATTCGTTCACGGCTTTGTACTGCTTTGAACCAAGTGGTCCATTTTCCTACTATTACTGCGCAAAACAGGTTCATAGGTAGATGTTAGATGTAGGTGTTAGGCGATTATCATGCTAGGGTATAGAAACTGGAACCATATGATGATATACGATGTTCGTATTTCCAACTTTGGGTATCTCACCGATTACTGCAAACTGTTTTGTCTATGCGAGTTTCTTGTTAAGCGCAATTCTTCATGATACCTTTATTTTTAGTAGTTTCTTGAATATCGGATCGGGAGTCGACTAGCTCGCTCTCTTGCTCACAAATTCACACCAACCAAGTAACAGAGAGAGCGTATTATTCAACTATTGCAATAACTCTCGAAAGGTCAGTTTATGAACAGCGGTGGAGGCCTCGTGGGGTGACGATGTGAGTGGTTAGATTATTGACCCCCAAGCCGTACTCGGATACCTCCACGCTCAAGAATAAATTGGCCTTGCAAAATAAATGCACTTTAACATAGATCTGTACACAGTACCATAAATATTAGAATTTTATAATTTAAATTTAAAATAAAATTGTTTTAATTTTTATATTAAATTATTAAATAAATTAAATTAGATAGTAAAAATATACCTTAATCTATAAAAACAAAATGAATCTTTACCTCTTTAAATTTTGAGCTTTTAAATACAATATTAATTTTCAGAATCAAATTTTTTGGAAAATAAAATATTAGAACGAAAATTACTTGTAAATTTAAAGATTATAACCTTTTTATTTATAGTTTTATTTTTATAATTTTAATTTTATTTATCATACAAGAGAAATTACAAAAATAATATGTATATATTAAATTCCACATGGTTATTTATAACATTCACATTAAATTTCACACATTTATTTAGGACCCACAAATACTTAACTTTATTAGATTAATTAAATTTAAGCCAATTTTAAATAATAATATATGATACATTTTCTAATTCATGTATATATTTATATCCAACATTAACAATCTCCCACTTAGACTATATATATTTATATATATACACACGTATAAAGATAATTGTATATTACATTATGTGCTCAAAAATAAACTATTCTATTATTTCAAAATAACAATCTCATCCATTTATTAATGTTAATATGGAATCAATGTAATTTTTGTTATATTTATTATAACTAAACCCACCTATTGTCATATACATCAACATAATTAAATTACATAGATTAAATGTGGATGTATAGCATAAAAATTACATATAATTTGATCAAAACATGTCTATTTTCAACTAGTCCAACTTTATAAGATCACCAAAATAGAGTGAAGAGTGGAATATTAACCAAATATCACAATAAAACAAACTCCCACTAAAGTAATATATCATTAAATGATACAATATCCATATAAACAATATGCTAATGAAAGACCTTGGGCTATAAACTTTAACTAAACGGATCCGCAACCATTGAGTTTGCCCCAATATGCTCAATAGAGACTTTACCGAAACTTAATTATTCTAAACTCTTTCTTTTACAACAAAGAAGTTGATTTCTATGAGTTCCTGTTATTATTTGAATATGATACTGTAAACTGATTGTTATAAAATAACTTAAGTGGTCTTTCAATATTATCAACAATGCATAGCCCAATTCCGCAACCATATTCCCTGATTGGATGTCTCATAACAAGTTATAAATTCAACTGCCATGGTGAAAGAAGCTATGAGTGTCTGTTTAGTACTCTTCCAAGAAATAGCTCCTCCAGCGAGTAGGTAGACATAGCCAGTAGTGGATCTATGATTATATTAACATCCAACAAAATCAAAATCAAAATATCCAATGATCTCAAGTTGACCTGACTTCCAATATGTAAGCATGTAATGTTTTGCTCTGTGAAAATACCTCATGGCTTTATTGGCTGCTTTCCAATAATCTAAACCCGAATTACTTAAATATCTGCCCAACATTCCAACGATATACGTAATATCTGGACACGAATATACTTGAACATACATAAGGCTTCGTACTATTAAAGCATAGGAAATCTTATACATTCCTTTCCTTCTGTGTCATTTTTAGGAAATTAATTGAGACTGAATTTGTCTCCTTTAGAAACAGGTATCTCCTGGTTTACAACCTTGCATGCCAAATCTCTTAAGCACTTTTTCTATATAGGTTTTTTGTGATAATCCAAGTATACATCTAGAGCAATCCCAAAGTATTTGAATTTCTAATACAAAAGACGCACTTTCAAGATCTTTTATTTCAAATTTCTTTGATAAAAATCTCTTGGTGTCATGCAAGAATCTTATATCATTACTGACAAGCAATATTCATCAACATATAAAGTCAGAAAAATATACTTACTCCTACTAAACTTATGGTATATTCAATCATCAATCACATTCATTTCAAAACCAAACGAGAAAATAACTTGATGAAATTTATGATATCATTGACGAGAAGTCTGCTTAAGTCCATAAATGAATTTCTTTAATTTGCAAATCATATTCTCTAAATCTCCCGATATAAAGTTTTCTGATTGCACTCGAGAGAAAGTCTTGTTGTAATCAATGTCTTCCTTTTGAATAAAGCCCTTCACAACAAGACGGGCTTTATATCTTTCTACATTACCCTTCTAATCCTTTTTTGTTTTAAATATCCATTTACAACAATAGGTTTCGCCTCTTCAGACAATAAAACAAGATCTTAAACGTCATTATCTTTCATGGAATTCATCTCTTCATTTATGACATCAATCCACTTTTGAGAATTATAACTCTTCATGATCTGATGAAAGTTGATTTAATCATCTTCCATAATTTCAATATTATCCTCATGTTTTTGTGTGAAATATGATATAATCATCTGAAATTGTTTTCTCCTTTCTTTTGTGGATCTCCTCAAAGGCATTTACTCTTGAGGTTATTAATTTTCCTCTTCAAGTATAACTCGATGATTGTGATTAGGGAAAATTTTGATATTATATTATAATTCTAGTATTATTTCTTGAACAACATCAGGAATATGATCTTGATTATTGTCAAGAATAATCATGGGAAGAGAAATAGATTTTTCTTCAAAGGCAAAGTTTATAACTTCATTTCCCCCATTAAACTCAACATCCTCAAATAACTTGGTATTTCTCGTCTCAAAGAATGACCTTATTATGAGATCATAAAACTTATACCCTCTAGACCATTCAAAGTACACAACAAAATAGTTGCTAATTATTCTTAAGTTCAGTTTATTTTTATTTGGCCTATAAGGCTTTGCCTTAGCTAGATAACCCAAAATGCGTAAATGTTTAATACTTGGTTGTTTTCCTGTAAAACCCACGATTTGAGTCAGGGTTTTATGATCAAAACCGGTCGATTCAACTATTATTTTCGAGTCGAGTCAGATTCAGAACACGTGTACTGAGCCGACGCTAGTTGTGTGTATGAGTTATGAGGGTCATGCGTACTCAAGTATATGATGATAACGTCGTGAATATAACAAAACAGAATGAGTTATCAGAATGTATGAGAGTATGCCAGTTATTTTTTTATTTTTATATATAGTGGATCGTAGATTTAGTTTTAAGGCGTTTACTACGTTAGGACGCGTTACGAGTAGTTTGGGTGGGTTGATAGTTCTAGAGCATATAATTATGATGTTTTGGTGTTTGTTTAATTTTATGAGATTTTTCCCGATTTTTTAAGGATTTAATATGACTTAGTTATTATTCTTGACTCGAGCCGGACACGAGTCAAGTATTATTTACAATATTGCCACCCAACCCTTTTCTTCCCTCCCCCCCCACCAACGCCTTCTTCCCCAAAACCCCTGCCCAATGCCTCCCTCGTGCAGCGTCGCCGCCGCTGCTGTGGACATCGCCTTGCCACCGATCATCGCCGTCAGGCCTCGCCATGGCGTTGTCGTAACGCCCTGAGCACCGTCGGCCAACGTCCGGCCTCCATGACGCTGAATCGTCGTGTCTAGTGCCGCGCCCACGTTGCGCTCGCGTCATCGATTCCACAGCTAGTGATCGTCGCCGCCGTAATCGAGTGGTCGCCTTGACATCCTCGACCCTCCAGCGAGCTTCCCTAACCATATCGGAACCCATCGCTGCCCAGGCCAACTGGATTTAGTCAGCCACCACTGACCCTCTGTTTTAGCCATTTTCCGGCGAGCCGCCGCCTCTGCCGACCATGTCAACACCGTAGACGCGTCGGGCTCACCGAACCTATTCCAAAGGTACCCAATACCATTGCTATCCAACCAGTAGATGTTATCAGTGACTGTCGCCGAAAATCGCCAAAACCCGCCAAAAACCGGATTCAGCTGGAATTCGCCGGATCTTCCGCGGAGTTCAACCAATCGAATCCGATTGAACTTTGGATGCTGACAAGCACTCAATTTGAGCTTTGAGACGCGTAACGAAACCCTAGCCGTCACTGATTGCTGATGATGTGAGGTATAATTACCTCCGATTTAATTATTTAAAATTGATGATGATTGTTAGCATAGTATGCTAGAATTGAGTAGTTGTCTTGATAAATGCCATACTATGAATGAAGTAAAGATGTGCAGGATGTGATTTATAGGGAATGAAGGTAAGTGATCTAATGAGAGCATGATAAGTGACTACGACGTAACTTAGAAAAACGTAATAAAATTAGTGTGAATAAGATGAGTTAGAATTATTTTTACATTTATGATTATTTGGCTATAGCTAGATACTGTTTATATTTTGAGTGTGATGTTCATAGTGTGTGATGTATCATTTAGTTAGCGGGCGTTAGTATTTAGTTTTGATGTGTAGGTATGGAGTAGGAGCTCGCCGCCCAGGAGCGATGACACACTTGGAGCTTCTACTAGGTCCGTTTAGGACTCGTCTTTGTTTTACGTTCTCTTCTATTGTATGTTTATTTTATTATTTGCAGGACGGGTTAAGTGGCATTTTATTAGATCCCACTAAACTCAGGCCATTTAATCAAACAATTTTCTAGATTAATAACCCCTCGAGGATGATTTCGAAAATAAGATCCACCACAAGTTGTCTTCGGGCCTATTATATAAATCCCTTCTCATGCCTACATATATAATTTTATCGAGTTTTCAGTGAGACGAGAAATGGAGAAATAGACTGCACGTACCATGTAAAACCCATGATTCGAGTCAGGGTTTTATATTCAGAACCGGTCGGTTCGACTGTTATTTTCAAGTCGAGTCAGTTTCAGAACACGTGTACTGAGCCAACGCTAGTCGCGTGTATGAGCTATGAGGGTCATGCATACCCAAGTATATGATGATAACGTCATGAACACAGCAGAGCAGAATGAGTTATCAGATATATGTGAGTATGCCAGTCATTTTTTTTATTTTTATATATAGTGGATCGTAGAATTAGTTTTAAGTCGTTTACCGCGTTAGGACGCGTTACGGGCAGTTTGGGTGGGTTATTACTCATAGAGCATATCATTATAATGTTGTGCTGTTTGTTTGATTTTACGGGATTTTTTCAGATTTTTATGAATTTTTTTAGGATTTAATATGACTTAGTTATTATAATTGACTCGATCCAAAGACGAGTCAAGTCTTATTTACGAAATTGCCACCCCAGTTATTTCTCCCCTCCCCAACGTCTTCTTCCCAAAACCCATCCCGACGCCTCCACCAAGCGCCACCATCGCCGTCGCCCACGCGACCCGACCGCCGATCAACGCCGACTAGCCCCGCCACGGCGTCGCCGTGCCTCCCCGACCAGTCCCGGCCATCATTCGACCGCCGTGACGCCGAACCGCCACGACTAGCGCCACACCCGCATTACGCTTTTGTCGTCGATTGTGCCGCCAGCAACCGTCGCTGCCATGATCCAGTGGTCGCCTTGGCACCTTCGACCCTCCAGTGAGCTTCCCTGACCAGATCGGAAGCCATCGCCGCCCAGGCCGAGCCGGATCGAGTCCCCCATCGCCGCCGTCTCAGTTTTGCCATTTTTCGGCAAGCCGCTACCTCTGCCGACCATGTCGACACCGTACATGCGTCGGGCTCGCCGAGCCGGTTCCAATGGTACCCAATATGACCCCTATCTAGCCAGTAGACGCCGCCGGTGATTGTCGCCGGAAAACTGCCAGAAGTTGCCGGAAAACCACTGAAACCTGCCGAAAAACCGCCGGAACTTGCCGGAAAACCAGATTCGATGGAATTCTCCGAATCTTCCGCAGAGTTCATCCAGTTGATCCTGATCGAAGGTTGGACGCCGATGAGCGCCGAATTCGAGCTCCGAGACGCGCGGCAAAACCCTAGTCGTCGCCGATTGCCAATGACGTGAGGTATAATTACCTCCAAATTTATAATTTAAACTTGATGATTGTTAGCACAACATGCTAGGGTTGGTTTATTGATATGATTATTGATATGATTAATGCCTAATTATGAATAAAACGATGAGTTGCATGATGAGATTAAGTGTGAATGAAGAGTAAGTGATTTAATGAGAGCATGATAAGTGACTACGACGTAACTTAGAAAAACATAATAAAATTAGTATAAATAGGATGAGTTAGAATTATTTTCACATCTATGATTACTTGGTTGTAGCTGGATACTATTTGTATTTTGTGTGTGATGTTCATTGTGTGTGATGCATCATTTAGTTAGCGGGCGTTAGTATTTAGTTTTGATGTGTAGGTACGGAGTAAGAGCTCGCCGCCTAGGCGCGATGACACGCTTGGAGCTTCTACCAGGTCCGTTTAGGACTCGCCTCTATTTTACGCTCTTCTATTGTATGTTTATTTTATTATCTGCAGGACGGGTTAAGTGGCATTTTATCGGATCCCACTTAACACAGGTCATTTAACCGAACAGTTTTTCGGATTAATAACCGCTCGAGGATGAGATCCTCGAGGATGATTTCGAAAACAAGATCCACCACAAGTTGCCTTCGGGCCTATTATATAAATCCCTACCCAACCCTATATATATGTAGTTTTCGCGTTTTCAGTGAGACGAGAGATGGAGAAACCGACTGCACGTACCATAAGCGGATGCCGTGACAGTCAAAGCGGGCTCTGGATTAGTGCCAGTGGACTGTTCTATTCCCGAGGGATCCTGACAACTCTGCATTTAAGTTCCTCACACTCGGAGAACGTGGAGGTTTACAGATACTGTTTAGTACAGCGCATGTCCGGACTTATGGTTCAAAGGGTAGTAAAGGTGACTGCCTGAGAGTACTCGGCCTTTGACAGGGTGGACCCTAATTGCACTTTTAGGGGAGATTCTGCCTATTTTATTTTAGAATTTTCATTGAGTTTGATCGTAATTGTATTGGTGTGTGCTTGAATTGCATGTCATTACATGTAGTACCATGTTAGGGTTTGTGCATTCATCAATGCATTGTGAGTTATAACTTCATCTTAAGACACCGAGATTGGATCCGCATGAGTTAGGTTCAGATTAGCCGACCTAACCAGGGCCTGTAACATACTAGTTCGGTTCACGAGCGTGAACCGGATTTGGGGTGTTACATACCATGAGCGGATGCCGTGGCAATCAAAGCATGCTCTGTATTACTGCAGCGGACTGTTCCATTCCCGAGGGATCCTGACAACTCCGTGTTTGAGTTCCTCACACCCGGAGAACTTGGAGGTTTACGGGTACTATTTAGTACAGTGCATGTTCGGACTTGTGGTTCAAAGGGTACTAAAGGCAACTACATGAGAGTACTTGGCCTTCGTGCTTAAGGCCAAGAGAAATATGGAGGTAAGGAGAGGGCTTAGGATTTAAGACTAGAAAATGAAGTAAGAAAATGCCGAGAGAGGCATCAGCAGCAACAGATCAGTCAGTTCGGGACGCTATCGGGTCTGTAGCCCAGTGGCTCCTCAATAGGTGCCCTTGAAAGTGTTCATGAGGAGTATATGATGTTTTCTTTCATATGAGAGTTTGCTCTCATAGCCAGCTTGTTATAGTTATTTTATTTTTTGGACCAGTAACACTTGTTACTGACGTGTTTTTATACTATATGTAGGCAATAATCATGAGTTGGAGGAGCCAGTTTGGACGGAGGAGCACTGTCGTCATTTGAACACATGTCAGTCGATTGAGTGGTTATATTTTGTTATGATGTTATTATATTAATGTGAAGTGATTAAATGTTGAAATTTGAGGACATGATGAGATGAAATACTAAGACATGATAACAGGAAAAGGAAATGTGAATAGATTGTGCAGTGGAAGCGTTGTGGGTTGAGACCCAAGTTTCAGAATGAGTGTAAAGTAGATTAGATTATGTGTGAATGAAATTGTTAATGCATGCATATATATTTATATATATTATTTGACAAGGTGGCCCCTAATTACACTTTTAGGGGAGATTTCATCTGCGTTATTTTAGAATTTATATTGATTTGATCGTAATTGTATTGGTGTATAATTTAGTTTGCATGTCATCCATGTAGTATCATATTAGGATTCCGTGCATTCATCCATGTATGAAGAGTCGTATCTTCATCTTAAGACGCCAAGATTAGATCCACACGAGTTGGGTTCGGGTTAGCCGACCTAATTAAGGCCTGTAACATGCCAGTTTGGTTCACGAGCATGAATTGGATTTGGTGTGTTATATTTCCGGTCTATAATTCATAAGAGGTCTTAATTGTTGCCTTTATTTGTACTCTATTAAAAAGATATATTGCTGTCTTTAGCACCCACCCCAGAGTGAATCAGGTAAAGTAGTATGAGCAATCATACTTTTCACCATGTCTTTAATGTTCAATTTCGTCTCTTAGCAATATCATTCATGCTAGGAGTACCTAGCATTGTGTATTGTGGGATAATTCCGCACTCTTGTAGGAATTTGGCAAATGATCATGGACATTGTACACCTGATCCATCATATCTACCATAGCATTCATTAGCATGATTAGATCTAACAGCTTTAATTATTTTGTCAAGTTGGTTCTCAACTTCAGCATTACCTGCCTTAAATATGTCCAATGCTTGAGACTTCTTATGAATGAGATAAAGGTAACCATAATGAAAATGATCGTCTAGGAACGTAATAAAATATTATTAACCATTCCAAGAAGCCGTAGAAAATGGCACACAAATGTTCGTATGTATTAGTTCTAAAACACTTAAACATATATTGGCACCTAAACTCCTTATATTTGTTTGTTTTCCCTTAATGCACTTAGCATAAACTTGAAGATCTGATAAATTAATAGAATCAAGAATTCCATCTGAATGATCAAGGGTAACCAGATTTGTTCAATATAAAAATAGAAACCAAATTTCATCTAAAAGACGGTACTATATATGTCTCTTTCAAATCCAAATATCATGTCTTCAATAATAATCAAAAATCTCTACTGCTTCAACTATAAATGATTTGACATCACTCACATAGATGAATCTTTTAGTATCATTTGGCTTTCGACAATTTCGGCAACTCTCCATTTACACACTTCTGTGAGTAATAGCACCGTACCCGTATCTAGCCACCAAGTGTGTATTGATACTGGAGCTAAATTAACCTCAGAACAAACAAAATTAAGAAACAGACCTTTATTTACACGCTAAGCGTGATACTTAATGCATTCTTCTTCATATATTCAGGCTTGCCACAAAAAATAGCAAGATGCCTTATCTTCTTATTTTTGTCCTGATAAGTACTAGCCAAGATGCATCTTTCAGCCTGTTCTTGCTTCAACCTTTCTTCTTCTAAGACACCATAAGAAATGAACTTATTAAGAGTTCATTTGTCTCTTTGGCAGTTATAGTTGACCTTGAATTGACCGAATTATGCCGGAAGAAAATTAAAACTAAATGCACGAGCAAATCTTCAGATTGCTCTAACCTTAGTGCTTTTAGTTTTGAAGCAATATTAAACATTTCTAAGATGTACTTTCTAATGTTTGCTTTGCCTTTAAACTTTACTGAAATCAAGTTCGACAAAAGCGTATTTATTTTAGCCTTATCTTTTTACAAGATGCGTTTCAATTTCTTTAAGAAACTTAATGACTATACTATCCTTTTCTAACACATTGCCCCTAAAGGTCTTTAGACTCGCATGTTTCATGATCATAAGACTCATGCGATTTGAACATTCCCGCTTTTCAATGTCTTATTTTTCTTTAATAAAACTTTTATCTGTACGAGATGAAGGTTGTTCAGTCCTTATTGCAAGGTCAAGATTATGAAGTCGAGAACATTCATTACATTTTCTTTCAATCTTTAAAATTATCTTTAAGTATTAGAATTGAGTTAATGTTGGAAGAAATTAGATCAGCAGATTGATTAACTGAATCAATAGAACAAAATAATATACCCATAATAAGATTAATAATTCAAATAACGGCCAATCTCATCAACAGATACCTAACACAACATTAATATTTAATCTTGGGACAGAAATATTAATTTGTAAGTAATACTCTTAGTGCAATAATTAAATATGGATAATAAATTCTGTCAAATAATAAACCTTCTTTATCGGTCGATTTATTATCGACATGAAAGTTTAATAATTATCTCATATTTATTATCACAAATGAATCTTAATACATCAATCAAATATACCCAATAAATCCTGTCAAATAATAAATCTTCCATTGGCCTGACTTATTATTCACATGAAACCTTAATAATTATCCCCTATCTATTACTACAAATGAATATATAAATTATGTTAAATATTAATTTTCCTTTTGGCCAATTAATATTCAAATGAATTAAATACCTATAACCGTTTTAATATTAAAAAATAAATATTTTTTTACAAAAGAGGTTACTTTGGCAGTATATTGTAGTCCTTAATAGATTTTAAAATATTAATCATAACTGAACTATAATTTGAATTTAATAATCCCAAACTGAAAAGGTTATAAAAGTATTTTTATTTGGAAAATTATAACCTTTTTATAACTTTATTTTCATCACTAGATATTTTTTTCTAAAAGAGGACTTTAATTTTGGAAATAAATATCTCAAAGACAATAATTAGTATTGAATTTTGAAAAACTCCCAATGGATTAAAGACCTTGTCCCTCTTACGACCTAATATTATTTTGGGATCCTTCTTTTCTGAATTTGAATCCATAATTAAACACAAATAAAACTAATTGTCAATGATCTGAAATGAAGTTGGCTTTAATGCCACTTGTTAGAACTTTTTAACTTAAACTTAAAACAAAACTTTATTAATCTTCATATCAAATTATCAAATAAATCAAATTACATAGTGAAAGCGTACCTAAATCCATAAAAGTAAAATGATTTTTTACCGCATTAGGTTTTGATTTTCTAAATTAAATATTAGTTTTTAAAACTAAAGTTTCTAAACAATGGGGTGCCAAAACGAAAACTAGTTATAAATTTATGGACTATAACCTTTTTATTTATAACTTTAGTTCATAATTTCAATTTGACATTACGAAAATAGTATCTACATATTGAACTCTACACCTTTATTTATGGTATATAAATACTTAACTTTAATATATCAATTGAATTTAAATCAACCTTAAATAATAATATATAATATAATTTTTGATTCATGTATATATTTATATCTAACATCCAATAATGAAACTTATGTTGCCATTCAAACTACATAATTCCTGAAATGTATTGTTTAATGTCAGTTGGGTAGGAGATTAAGAGGCAATGTTTAACTCCAATCTTAAAGCTAAACATTACTAGGGAAGATGTTTGTACCTTGAGAAAACTCGAGTACGCCGCTTCTGCACAACGTATATAGTGGATGCAATTAAAACATGAATATGAAGTGACGGCAAATAATGCAACAGTCGACAAACTGAAGACAATGCAAGCCAAACCCGGCTCACTTGGGGTCCTCTCCAATGCAAGTGGTGTCACATTGTGCTTCGTGACATCTCATATATTTCATAAAACAGCCCATAGCACACTTTCGAGGTTTAATGACGGTTGTTGGCCACCAGAAACTTGCCTTTCACGAGTACTTACGGCAAGCTTCCAACGCTCGTATTGTCTGATATTTGAGGCATTTGGGGCGCCTTCGGATATAAATGTTCTCGATGTATATTCAAAAACGTCAAAAGGTATCAGCGTTCTACAATCCGTTCCCAAGTTTTCGTCGTGACAAGTTGGGCCCTGGCTCGGTATCATTTCATGCCACCAATGATAAAACAAAGCATCGACAACTTTCAACTTCTACCGTCAACACAAAATTTTTATGGGCCACAACCCAAAATTCATAATCATCACAATTGTAACAACAATACGGCAACTGCTCCTGTACCCGAAGATAAAGATCTTAGTAACTCTTGGATTCCTCATTCTTCGTCAGAGTAATTGAACTTCACAGAATGAGAATGAAAATCAATCTGCCCACCTCTGTAGCTCCCACGTTTCTTCTTCGTTTTTTCATGCCTGAAATCCCTGCAAGACAAAAGCCCACCACAAAACGGGCAATACTTTTAGGTTGTCAACTTTTTCCCTTGTAACCATAGTTAATGTCAACAACAGTTATAATTACTGTAAGTGGCAATGCACTAGTAAAAATTACCTTCCCCTGACTTGTCCCAGGATTTCTTGGGCCTTAGCACCGTAGCCGGTATCTGCACCACCCTGGAAGACAAAACATAAAAAGAAATAACACTTGGAACCCAAGATGTTCAAAACATAGAAAGAACAACATGAAAGATTTTCACCTTTGCCCAATAAGAGTTATCTTGCAGCTTTTCATCAGCAAACGCAACTGAGTCAACTTTTACTCTACAAAATGCATTGCCTGTCTTGGGCTGATAGGAGAAACACAAGACTATAAGACATCAAATAAACCATAAACAACAAAAAATTTAATTAGTTAAGAGTTAATTGGAGTATGGCTCACACATTTTCGGGAAAAGGTACTTTTACAATTAGAAATACACATTCAGAAATAACATTGGTATTCTGTAAGATATAGTATTAATAGGCTTACATTAATATATTATCTAACAGATTCACTCCTAAAACTTCAGGGAAGAAAGGAGTGGGCCATCGAAACGGACACTATACAATGTATTGCCATCTTCTCTAGCTAAAAACTATTGTGACCATAGGTCCATCTTTTATTGACTAAAGAAAACAGACAAACTTTGCTCAACTGCTGTAACAGCAAATCGGCAAGCCAGAAAAAATGAATGGTGATAATGGTATTATATTATGGCAAAATTCACAAGCCATTAGGCTAATTATGCAGTAATCAAGTTCTTCTAGTTCAATGTCATTAAATATTTTAACAGCTATTTATGTTTCCAAGCTAGATCATGCAAAAAAATTTGTTAGATCTCAATGCCCACTGTTATGCTAGAAAAATATTGCCATCTTAAAAGTGCATTTATTAAAATCCATTTTCATTAAAATCTTATTCAAAGGACAAAAACCCAAACAAATGAAATTGAGAAAATATTAACTACCTCTGCAGAACCATTACAATCTTTTTTATATGATTTCTGCTGGAATCCATTTTTTTCACTCTTTGTGGCGCTAGCAGCTGCTGTCACAGCTTCATCATCCCCAGGGAATTGCTTTTTACTCTTCAAATCAGAAGCAGTCCCATTGGCTGTCACTGACCCCTCTTCACTTTTCTCCGTCCTCATTTTCTTGCTAGGATTGAGTTCAACACATTTTATATTGTTCTTATCGTTTGAAACTAATTCCATTTCTTTCTTTTTGTCAAAAATTTCTTTCTTATTCACATGGACATCATTCAACTCAATGTCATCACCCACTGGATGTAACCCATTTTCTATAGCTAATCTTTTCCTCTTCTTGGACTCTTTCCTTCCAATGTCAATGCCATTTCCATTGCCTACATTTTTATCAGAATCATGGAGCAATTTATGTGTTTTTTTCTTCTTATCTTTAGATTTTCCCACTGTCTCATCCAAGTCAACTCCAGAACCATTTGTGCGATCCCCATCTGTAGGACCGGAGTCATCAAATTTATCGGCATCAGTAACTGTTTTCTGTTTCTGCTTTTTCTTATCCTTGGACTTGAAATGTGTTTTTTCCAACTTAGGCTCTGCAGTATTCTCTTTATCAACTAACAAACCCTCTTTCCCTGGTTTCAAAACACCATCAACAGTTTGCAATTTATGCTTCTTTTTCTTCTGGTCTTTCTGTAGCCCATCCTTCTCATTCAGCAGATCGTCAACTCCAACTTCAATAGTTTGGGTGTCAGATTTGCTCGTCCCACCTCCTTGCTTTTTGTCAAATGCCACTTCCACACCAGTCTCATTGAAATCCAATTCTTGGGATTTCAGATCCTTTTTCGTCCTTGTGTCTCTAGATTTTGCATCAAACTTACCACATTCACTTTCATCAGTTGGCTGCGGATTCACCTGTTGAGTATCATCTCCTGAAACCTCTACACATTTTTTATTCTTCTTCTTTTTCTTGTTACCAGGATTTTCATGCAACTTTTCAACTTCATGACCATCTTTGCCTTTATCATTGACAAAATTAGTTTCAACATCCCCTAAATTATTTTTCTTTTGTTTCTTTCTAGTATCACATCTCTTTTCACTTTCGGAAGTGATAATTGTCTCCAAATCTGCAAATTAGTAAGATTTTCAAAAAATGAGAGTAAACTATAAATATACCTTGGGAGGAGGAGAGGGGTGCGTGGGGGGGGGGGATGTGGATTTAAAAAAATAAAATAAAATTAAGGTGCAAAACTGTGAGAAAACCTTGTTTTCTGTACTTAGGGTTGATGATATCTGAAGGGTATTCACTGCCACAAGGAAACAGAATCAATTGCCAATTCCAACGGTAAACAATTTGAACAAAAATAAGTCTATAATCATAGGGCTACATGTATATTAGACCAAATAGAAAAATGGTGTGATGGATTTCAAAATCTGGCAGAATAAAGTTTAATTCTTTTTTTTTTTAAAAAAAGTTCCAAACACAACAATTAGAACTTATAGATAAATAAATAAATATAACCATGTATAAATAAATCAAGGAAGTATGTCCCAAATTTGTTCGGCTTGTAACAATAGCATTCATGCTTTTGTCTTCAATGATTAAATTCAATGCTAAAAAATCAGAAAAACCGCATCCACCAAATTACATTTCTGTTAAGCATATTTACTTAGCCTATCACGACTTAACTACATTATTAAGGCAACCAATTTGCACATAAGAAAAATGATTCATCATAGAATCTGATACCTCTACCACGTAATTTTGGAAGGAATAAACTTTTTTTTTTTGCAGTGGATTGCGCTTACACTCAAATGCTTAAAAAGTTCAAACTGGAATACCTCGTCTTGAGATGCTTGTCAAAGATGAGGTCCAAGTCCAATGAATGTGTTTTCCAGTCATGAACCTTCACCTCGAAATTAGAGAAAGTAAGGAAAACAACTTTGTGTAAAAGAAGAAGAACAAGAAAAAAAAGCGAAGGTATTTGCCACCAATAAGCTTAAGTGTATATGCCTTCATAACACAAACAAATTTGTCATAATTGTATCTTGGTTTAAAACTGCAATGTCAGCCAGAGACATGGATTAAATTTAAGGGTAAGTGATTTGTCTCAGCCATAAAACCGCAGTCCATGTTGCTTTCCTCCACCGACAGAGTAACGAAGCTATACAATTATGAAAGGGAGCAATCTTAATTTTGAATCAATTGTCTCATACTACACAGCTCTATATACAATGCTGAAAACAACCAATGAAATTGAAAGTGACTGTATAATGATCAAACACTGCTCTCATGCAAACACAATGACCAAAAACCAATAATCTTCCAAATAATCTAATGATTTCCTGACCAAATTATCTCACACTACGTAAGTTCATGACGCACACAAAAACTAACAAACCGTAAATGACTACATAGTAGTAAATACCGCAGTCAATCAAACACAAAGACCGACAAAGAAAAACAATTCTCAACCGAATATCCCTATTAACAAATTCTTTTATGAAAAGGGAAGCACAACATTCTTAAAAATAACACTTCACATACAATCCAACTAAAACGATATGCTAAAAAATCCATACGAATCATAAAAATACTTATACTTTACAAAAACAAAAGCCAAGCAGCTAAGCGTTCATGATTCAGAGGAGATACGACGAACACCAAACCTTAGCTTCTGACAGGAAAGCCGAGAGGGTATCGGAAAAGCCAAACTTGTTGAGGTAAGCTGCGACGGAGCAACGAAGGAGAAGGCCGCTAGTCCCCTCAACGACGTTTTTAGTCGTGACGCCGCTGCCGCAGGAGCTCTTGGACTTGGCCATAGGGGAGTGGTGGTGGAGAAGGACCTGGCGGGGGCACAAGGAGAGCACGGAGGCGGAGGCGGAGGCGGAGGCGGTGTTGGCCGGACGCTCCGCCGGCATCGGCCGGGCGTCGGAGCGAGGAGGTTGCCGGCGGCGCGACGGCGGTGGGTAGGGTTTAATGGCTCTTTTGTAGACGGAGAAGACGCGCGGACTACCAAATAAAGTGGTCCTCGGGCCATGAACTAATGAAGGTTTTCCTTTGTTTTTTTTAATTAAATATATGAGCTTTCTAAGATTAAAAAAAATTATATTATCGAGTAAGAAAATCAGAGTTAATTATCAGAAAAAAATTATAAAAAATTAACTCCAAATTTATTGAGATCGTGCTTAAAAAATTTTAGGCAAAAGTGTTACTGATAGAGATGATAATAGTTAGCATTTTATAGTTTTTTACTCAAGAAGTAACTAGGTTAAAATCCTTTTTATAAAAAAACACATTTGTATAGAAAATATACAACTTTAAGTCTAACATACTCTTAATAGAGATAACTTGTATACGTTCTATGTTAAACCCAACTAGACTTACTGTCTAGAGCTAATTTGAGCAGGATTAGTCACGCGATAAGTGTCCTTAATTTAGTAATATGCCTTAGATTAATTTTGCTCTTTGTAGATAATCAGTTTTGATATTTCATTATTTATCGCGAACATAGCAATAAATTAAATACCATTCTTTTTAAAAAAATATAGACTACGTTATGTAACAGATTTGTCTAAAACAATCTTTTATATATATATATATATATAGGCACATCATGTTAGGCTTTCAGGGCTTTTTAAAAGGGATTTTCAATAGGTATCATATAGTTATTTTAATTAGAGAATAAAATTTTCTTATTAGTTTATGTATAAGTCACAAACATCATTTACGACGATATACGATAAACCCAACAACTCCCTTTCACATATCGGAGAGCCCAAAATCATCATTTTCTTACAATCTCTTATTCATCAGATAAAACTCACATATTATCACCTAACAAACTCTCCTTAAATTATCAAGTAAAACTCATGAAAATTTTTTTTACAATTGGCATTAAGAAATTTGGATTTTAATATCACTTTTAGGCCTTTTTGGCATCCTAAAAATGACTTCTAATAGGTATTAATATCCTTTTTCTTTCCCCAGTGAGTGAAGGAGTGGATATTTTGAACAAAGCGTTGAGCGAGTGAAGTGACCCATAAAGAAGGGCGAGCTATATGTATAAATTCTGTGAGCCGCAATTTCACTTCAGGTTCCAAGTGCATCCGACAGGAATTGAACCTACTCCATTTTCTCTTACTCTAAAAGAGAATAAGGCTAACTTAATAATTTATATACAAATTATTAATATTATCTACGGCCGATATACGATAACACATTCAAATTTTAGAAAATAACGATTTCCACGTACTGACTTTTGAAAATAAAATACAATATGCATGGGACTTCACAATTAAAAGTGCTTTGTGGTATGAATTAATTTGATCCGCTTGACCGTGTTTTGCCTTTGTATTTCAACTCTCAAAAGATGTTCGATCACAGAGGGGATGATTTTAAATAATTTAAAATGTAAATCTTACAGTATTGATTGATTCGACAGAATAGTCTGCACGGTCAATTAACCGACCCCCTCATCAGCTTCTCCACAATTCCCCGTCACTAGATGACCGTCCACAATCACAACCCAAAATCTGCTACACATAATTAACACGAGTTCAAAGTTGTTTCAGGCAACCATGTTGGAGACACTCATAGATCACCGGAAAGGTTCGTAAACGGCATTAACAAGTTTTGGTTTCATCAAATCATGTGTACAAATTAACAAGCAGCCGTTTTACAGAACACCAATGCTTTTAAGCCCCAGAACTACTCCAACGCCAATGATATGCCCGACCGTACCGCAGGCCAAGGTGTCGGCCAGCGTGAACCCGGCGGGGTCTCCCGTCTGCAGACCGGAGTCCCTCGCCTCTAACTTCAACCCCGCCGTCGCCTTCCTGTTCGCCGACGGCGCGAGTCCAAACCTCCCGGCGAACAGCATCAGGCTTGTAGATGTCACAATTATCTGCAGTACCAATATATATACACATGACTCAGTTCATTTCACCCCATTATTGTTATGATATATACACGTGAGAATCGAGACGAGTTATGGGTCATACAAGGTTGGTGGGTGAGCCAATGAAACCACCACACCGAGCTCCCAGTGCTCCATTCCCATTGCGCCTTTGTGGCAGAGCCTTTGCCTACACAGCATGCATATACCAAAACCATTTAGCAGCAATGTTGTGTCGAATATTGGATGCAGCATGATCATTTATATAATGAAGAAAAAAGTAGAGTTTGGAAGAGAACATTACCAGAGTGGGGACGATGGAGGGCTTGGCCTTGAGGCCATCGAAGCAGGGGAGGGAGGTGGTGATAGGGGGAGAGAACTCATTATAGCCGCCATGTTTACTAAGCAAGGTCGGATTTGGGGTGGGGGTATAAAAGATGAAGATAATAGGAAGGAAGGTTTGCATGGGCCATGGCCACCCACCCAGAGTAGCAAATTGTGGCTTGAGATGGCGTTCTGGGATTCTGGTTGGATGCTCGACTCCCTCTTTGATCTCGCAGATAAGGTTCTCGCCACGTCGGATTTGTTTCTTTTCAGGTGATTTTTCCGTTTTTTTAAATTGCCAAATATTTTAAGGCAAATTAAAAAGAGTAATTTATGAATCCTCTCCAATGACTTTTCTAAATTCTTATATATGAAGTATTATTGGTGTGAACTGTAAAGAAAAGAAAAAAGTATTAGTTTAGTGTTGCAAATATAAAAGTGTTTTCTTACCTTCATTTCATGGCATACCGTTTCATTTCTTAAAATTTGCTTTTGGTTTGCATACATTCTTCTCCATTGATTAAAGAAAAAGGAACACACAAGTATGCTAATTTTTTTAACTCAGAGATAATTCTGATAATTTATTTTGGTACAACTTAGAGGAAGACTTACGGGAAAATTTTCTAGCTTCTTAGATTTCTTGTCCTCAGATTTCTTTTTCTTCTACTTGTTTAGTTTTTGGACTTGGGCAAGAATTGCTAAAATAAGATTGGGTAATTAGAGTGTGATCTTGTGCGTAAGATTTTTGAGAAGCGGGCATTGATGATTTATAATTCTGGAAATGTTCAAAAAATGCATTATTGGCTTTTTTTTTCTCTTCTGCGTAAAAATCAAAATTTTTCCCAAAGTTTTTTCATCTAAATTCCCGATGCCTTCAGACCAGAAAAACTCTTCACACATCCCACCTAGGTAATGGGCCAATGGCTAGAGAGACAGCCAATTCTTTCGGCCTTACCACAGTATCTTACATGGGCTTATATGCCAAAGCTCAAAAGAAATAAGCCCATTCGTCTGCTCAACTTCGGCCCATAACCCACTGCCCACCTCACTTCTCTCTGCCTCCCAATACCGACCAGAATCATCTATAGTTGCAAAAAATCAAAATCAGATGTTCAATCGGATTGGAAGGAGTCATTGAATCAGATCAATTTATCAAAAATCGGATAAGAATCGATTTTCTTAAATAAGTCAAAATTGGTGGGTTATTAATTTTATAATATATTATTTTAATGTTATGGTGTGTATTATATTTTATAGTATTTTTTTCATATTTTTCTTGATTTTTTTGAATTATTTGGAGTTAGTTATTATTTTTTACTTGAATTAACTTTAAATTATGAGAATGCTCACCCACCACTTTACTTAGTAGATTGATTTCAGTTCTGTAATCCATATTTCGAATACCATTCAGGTTCTTAAACCAAAAGAAACCGACGAAAAGTAAACAATGCATCTATTCTGACAACCGAATGTGTTCAATTGGACGAAAAGTAAACAATGAATCTATTCTGACAACAGAATGTGTTCAATTGTAGAAGTTATTGGGACACGTAGAATTGTTTTAAGTTCTTGGCTTTGTACATAATCTAGAAAAGACCTTTTATCTTCCTAGCTTTTCCAAAACTTAATTTTCATTTCAATACTTGCACCTTTGGTTTTTTTATTTAACTTTTCTCAAAACACTTTTAGTATGCACCATAACTCTCTGTTGTTATGGGAAATAGTTCTATAAATTAAAGTTTATTTTAAATCCACTGGCAAGATGATGTCCCTCATAACCTAATGGTTTTACATGGTACTGCTGGTATAAAGCATTAGTGTTATGAATGAAAAATCCTTCATGCTGTGGCACCGAAGATTAGGACATATCTTAATCGAATGAATCAAAAGACTTATAAATGATGGATTTTTTAAAACTCTTGATTTTATAGATTTTGATACTTAAGTGGACTGCATTAAGGGAAAACAGACTAATATATCTAAGAAGGGTGCTAAGAGAAATTATGAGATATTAGAAATCATACATACAGATATATGTTGTCATGATATGGATTCATCTCATTTATCGATGGCTATTTACAATATATATATCTCTACATACTTGATAATAAGCATGAAACATTAAATACTTTTAAAAATTTTAAAGCGGAAATAGATAAACAATGTGGTCAGTAAATTAAAATCTTGAGATTTGATCAAGGTGGGGAATTTTATGGTAGGTATATTGATGTTGGGCAAGCACGTGGTCTATTTGTAAAATTTCTTCAAGAGTATGGTATTATTGCACAATATACTATGTATGACTCACTAGATTAAAATGGTGTAGCAGAAGGAAAAAATAAAATTCTATTAGACATGGTGAAAAGTATGCTTAGCAACTCCAAACTTTCTCATTCATCATATATATTAAATTGGGTTCCCACTAAGGCTGTTTGTTAAACACCATTTGAGTTATTAAAAAGTTGGACGCCGAGTTTGAAACATATACATATTTGGGGTTGTCCCGCTGAAGTTAGAGTTTATAACCTTCAAGAGAAGAAATTGGACCTAAGGACTATTAGTGTGTATTTCATTGGTTATGCCAAAAAGTCCAAAAATTATAGGTTTTATTGTCCGTCAAATGTCACTAGATTTTAGAATCAAGAAATACAAAATTTCTTGAGAATGTTGTGATTAGTGAGTGTGATCAACATTGAAACTTAGTTTTTAAAGATGATCATACCAAAAGTACTATTATATTGAAAAATAGACTATTTATTCTTAATAACATACATTCTAATTGGGTAAATGTCGAACAAGTAGTTAATGAACAATCACATCAGGCTGGAGATGCTCAAGTAGAACAAATTGCTCATGAGAAAAATCAACAACTTGAAGTTCTTGAACAACCGATTGATCAACTACCTCTACAAGAGAAAATTGATGAAACATTAAGGAGATCAAGTAGAGTGAGAAAACCAGCAACATCTAATGATTTTGTTATTTACCTACAACAAACTTACTATAATATTGGAGAAAAAAATAACCCCAATATGTTTTCACAAATAATGGATAGTAATAATTTAAAATTATAGTACGAAGCTATGAAAGATGAGATAGATTCTATGGTTACAAGCCAAGTTTGGGATCTTGTTAAGTTGCCTAATGGGGTGAAAGTTATTGGTTGTAAATGAGTCTTTAAAACTAAAAAAAATTATTAGGTAACATTGAACGATACAAGGTAAGACTTGTGGCTAAAGGATTCAAACAAAAGGAAGAAATTGATTATCTAGAGTCTTTTTCTCCCATTTTTTTAAAAAAGTTCTTCTATATCATCATGACACTAGTAGTACATTTTAATTTTGAATTACATTAGATGGATATGAAAATAGCTTTCATCAATGGCGATCTAGAGGAAGAGGCTTATATGAAACAACCTGAGGTTTTTTTAATTAATGATGAACATCTTGGTTGTAAGTTTAAGAAATCAATATATAGACTCAAACAAGCCTCTCGTTAGTGGTATCTTAAATTTCGATAATATAATCTTTTCGTTTGGCTTTTTTGAGAATATTAAAGATCAATGTATATACCACAATGTTAGTGAGAGTAAGATTTTTTTATCTTATATGTCGATGATATATTGCTAGCAACTAATGATGTGAGATTGTAACATGAAGTAAAAAAGTTTATCTTTGAATATTTTGATATGAAGGATATGGGTGAAACGCCTTATGTCATTGACATTATGATTCATAAAGATAGATCATTAAGTGTTTTGGGTTTATCTCTTAAGGCCTATATTAGTAAAATTCTCGAGAGATTTCAAATGAGTAATTGTACATCTTCAGTAAATCTCATAGTGAAAAAAAATAATTTTAATTTGTGTCAATGTCTGAAGAATGATTTTGAAATGGAACAAATGAAAAACATTCCATACGCTTCAATTATTGGAAGCCTTATACATGCACAAGTCTATGCATGACCAGACATTGTATTTGCTGTTAGAATGTTGGGAAGATGTCAAAGCAATCTTGACATTAAATATTGGAGAGCTGTAAAGAAAGTCATAAGGTACCTTGAAGGAACCAAAGATTATATGCTTACATATAATAGATCTTCTAATTTGTAGGTCATTGGATACTTGGATTTGGATTATGCTTGTTGCACTGATTCTCGTAAATCCACATCTCGATACATCTTCATGTTTGCTAACAAAGCTATATCATAGAGAAGTGTAAAACAGACGTTAGTTGTCACTTCTACAATAAAAGCCGAATTCGTTATGTGTTTTGAGGCTACATCATAGGTTGTTTGGTTGAAGAATTTCATGTCTGGGCTTCAAGTTGTTGAGCCTATCTCAAGGCTATTGAAGATGTATTGTGATAATTCAGTTGTTGTGTTCTTCGCTAAACATTATAAAAGTGGAAGTCAAAGTAAACACATCGATATTAAGTATTTAGCAATTAAAAAACACATTAAAGCAAATAAAATGTTCATCGAATACATTAGCACTAAATTGATGATTATAGATCCTTTAACGAAAGGCATGTCACTAAAGATGTTCAAGGATCATGTAGCCTGTATGGGATTTGTTAAATTTCAAGATTGATATGTGATGCTAAGTATATAACATCTTATTTGTTGAAACTCTACTATTTATTTGTGTTCTTATTATGAGTGTATACATTATATTGGAGAACGACAAAATTGTTATACATGTATATAATATATATGTATTTAGACCCGAATAAGTATTATAAACTTATTCATCAAGTTTAAACCACATTGTGGCTTCTTAAGAACATTTTATGTTGTAATATGTGGAAGGTAATACTTAACTAAAGATGACTTACTGGTTGGATAATATTATACATGGTGATATATGTTCAGACTAAGTGAGAGAATGTTGAAATTTTATTTTAATTTTATGTGGTCCTCATTATATATAATTTATATATTATAATTTAAATATATTAATTAGTGATATAATTAAAAATAAGCACTGTAGGGTAGTTATTCCTATAATTTTTTAATGGGAGAAGTTAAATACGGTAATTTTTCTTTTGAATCCCTAATCTAGGTATTTTTTCTATCTTTATTTGTCATCGTCTTGGAAGTGCAGAAGATCTCAAAAGAGTAATTGACAAAATCTGATATGACAGGAGTTATAATTTATTTATTATAAATATATTCATGTTTGATTTACATCACAACCTTTTTCATGGGTAATTAAACTTGTTTGTTGCTATGACGATCTAGTCTTCAATGAGAAGCTGAGAGTGGATTTTATGTTCATGTCACATTTGCTAGAGTAGTATTTCTGGAAGTTCGTTAGTTAACGATGAGTGAAGAAAGCTTCTGTATAATAAAACTCAAATATATATCTACTTGCAGACTGCAGTCCTTCACATGCTGCATGTCATTCTCATTTACACGCGTGAATTATTTTACCTCTAATATACGTATTATTTGAAGGGCTTATAGAAAACATTAAGCATATATGTAAATGCATCGCTTTAACATGATTCCATGAGCATATATTGTGGAACCCTATAATATAATGTTGAAAAACCATACAAATAACCCAACATCCATTCTTTACCCAATTGGCCTTATTGACAGCAATATCGCTTAAACATAATATAAGTAACCATATACTATAAATCCCTAACTAATGGCCAAATGCATGCTAGACATTAAGCCAATTCTAAGCCACGATATTGATCAGTCGTCGTCTCAGGCATGGCTGTCCTCCCCGGCGAAGCTTCCTCAGTCTACAGGAATTGGCGGCGGCGGAGATGGGGCAAGTTGAGCCACTAAATCCTGCAGATAATCATCGCTCCAAAATTCGGACCAAGCTAGACACTGAAGCGTGCGGCCATCTTCTTCCCAGTAAACCCAGAGGGTGAGATCTATACCGCAAAGCAGGGCATTCAGGCTTCTTAACTCATACAAAGTTTCGTGATCGAACCACAACCCCCACTCTCCGTTCTCACCAGCGTTGTTTATCCAAAGAGGGAATTTGGTAGTAGAAGGGAAGAATTGGCAACCAACGAACCAGTTCTGCATCCCATCGCCTTCGAAGTCAAGTGCCTCTGCCCGGATCTCGTCGAGAAGAAATTTCTTGGTGTCGCCGGTCACGGGCAATCGTTGGTTGCGCATCATCCTCTCCCACAACTCAAGGGTGATCTTTATTGTGCCGACGTATGCGGGTAGCTTCTCCCCTAGCAGCGAGAGTAGGATCTCGTGGTCAGGTTGCACTGTCCTTCCACTCCCTATATGCGTGCTCTTGCGTCCCTCTTCCATGTTGAAGCAGCTCCAACTTATAACCTAGCTTAGCTTATATAATATCAAAATCTGTACCCAGGTGGTACGTATAAAAGAACTAGATGTTGAACAAATATTGGCGAGCAGCATGTATGGAAGTGGAAGACATTTGTTTATAGATGGGCAGGATCAACAGAAGGCCGGCATTCATGCACGTATATGTTATATGTAAGCGTTTTGCATGTAGAGTTACTACTACGACTAATATTTACGTGACATATGATCTGGTACCGGTCAGAGACAGTTAGGGTGAGTAGTCATACAGCTAATTTAGTACTGTGCTTGCATGAAAATGGTGATTTGTTCTGCACCTGTGCGTGGACAAAGGGTCTTGCTGCTGGATCACACAGTTTGAACATGGCTTTTATTATTCGATCTTTCATTGTTTGTGAAGAAGAATGAATTATATCAAACTAAATTACATACGACGGGGCTCATGGCAGTTGCGGGGCGGCAGGCCGCATGGTTGTGGTGAGTCGGCAGGGAGGGGCTGCAGCGCCTGGGGTTGCACCGGGGCCGGGGTCAGGCAATTATTTTAAAAAAAATTGACATTTGACATCTAACAGCCACCATTCTTTCTATTAATTTCCCTCCCCCACTGCCCCACGCCGCCGCCGCGCCCGCCCGCCACCGCCGCCCCGTCCGCCGCCGCGCCCCCCGCCCGCAGCCCTCCCCCCCACCTGCCCTGTTTCCCCCCGCCCCGTCCGCCGCCGCGTACCCCCGCCCGCAGCCTTCCCCCTGCCCTGTTTCCCCTGCCCCCTCCGCCGCCTCGCCCCCGCCCGCCCCTGCCCGCAGCCCTCCCCCCCACCTGCCCTGTTTCCCCTGCCCCTCCGCCGCCTCGCCCTCGCCCGCCCCTGCCCGGTTCCCCGCCCCCCGCCGCCTGTTTCGCCCCACCCCCGCCGCGGCCCCGCCCGCCCCTGCCCTGTTTTCGCCACCCTCCCCGGCCGCCCGTTTCGCCCCCACCCCCGCCGCCGCCCCGCCCGTCGACCAAGCTCCTCCCCGCCGTCTGCTGCCTTGGCCACCTCCACGCCGGCGTCACCTGCTTCACCGCCGGCGGTGGCGCGACAAAACACACGGGGAAAGAAGGAGCGATGGCATTTTCGTAATAAAAATTTGACTCGCTCCTAACTCGAGTCAAATTTACGAAATAAATTTTAAAAATAAAATATAATAAAATAAAAACTTGACTTGCTCCTGACTCAAGTCAATTTTATGAAATAAATTTTTAAAATAAAATAACATAAAATAAAATTTTGATTCGCTCCCTGCTGACGCCGCTGCTTGCCGACCACCTCCCTGCCGCCACCCACACCCTGCCCCCGCCCCCCACACCCGTTGCCCCCTGCCCCCCACCGGCCCAGGCCCTGCCTCCTGCCGCCCCCTGACCCCTCCCGCCGCCCCTCCCCTCCCCGCCCCGCGCCGTCTCCCCTGCCCCCCTCGCGTCGTCTCCCCGATCTCGACTGAAGTCAAATTAAAAAATATTATTTTATATTTTTAATTTATTTCACAATAATTTTTAAATTTTTTTAAAAAATACAAAACCATAAAATAAAATATTATAAAATAAAAACTTGACTTGATCCCGATCTCGACTGGAGTCAAATTAATATTATTGAATAAATTTTTTTAAAAATAATTTCGTAATAAAAACTTAACTCGAGTCGGGATCAAGTCAATAATATGAAATAAATTTAAAAAATATAAAATAATTTTGTAATAAAAACCTGACTCGATCATGTGCGGGACCGAGTCGAGTCGGGATTATTTTAACTCGAGTCCAATTAAGTAAAATTTTTATTACCAAAATACTCTCCCCTGTTTCTTCCTCATTTGTTTTGGCACGCCACCCCCCTGCCGGCGACCTTGCCGCCGGCAGCCCGCTGGCCAACAATGTCGCCGCCTTGGGGCTGGATGGGCCTGCTGGGAAATGTGCGGCGCCGGTCTCTTGTGGGATAGAATAAAGTTTTTATTACAAAATTATTTTATTTTTTAAATTTATTTCATAATATTGACTCGATCTCGTGCGAGATCGAATCAAGTATTTATTATAAAATTTTTTTATTTTTTTAATTTATTTCGTAATATTAACTCGAGTCAGGGACCGAGTAGGGAACGAGTCAAGTTTTTATTTTATGTTATTTTATTTTTAAAATTTATTTCATAAAATTGACTCTAGTCAGGAGCGAGTCAAGTTTTTATTTTATTATATTTTATTTTTAAAATTTATTTCATAATTTTGACTCGAGTCGGGAGCGAGTCAAGTTTTTATTTTATATTATTTTATTTTAAAATTTTATTTCATAAAATTGACTCGAGTTAGGAGCGAGTCAAGTTTTTATTTTATTATATTTTATTTTTAAAATTTATTTTGTAAATTTGACTCGAGTTGGGAGCGAGTCAAATTTTTATTACGAAATTGCCATCGCTCCTTCCTTCCCCGTGTGTTTTGTCGCGCCACCGCCGGCGGTGATGCAGGTGACGCCGGCGTGGAGGTGGCCAGGGCAGCAGACGGCGGGGAGGAGCTCGGTCGACTGGGCGGGGCGGCGGCGGGGGTGGGGGCAAAACGGGCGGCCGGGGGGGGGAAACAGGGCAGGGGCGAAACAGCGGCGGGGGGCAGGGCCGCGGCGGGGTGGGGTGAAACAGGCGGCGGGGGGCGGGGAACCGGGCGGGGGTGGGGAACACAGGGCAGGTGGGGGAAGGGCTGCGGGCAGGGGGCGGGCGGGGGCGAGGCGGCGGCGGCAGAGGGGGCAGGGGGAAACAGAGCAGGTGGGGGAGGGCTGCGGGCGGGGGGCACGGCGGCGGACGGGGCGGGGGAAACAGGGCAGGTGGGGGGAGGGCTGCGGGCGGGGGTCGCGGCGGCGGACGGGGAGGCGGTGGCGGGCGGGGAGGCGGCGGCTGCTGCGGGCTGCGGAGGGCTGCAGGGGGCTGCGGGGCGGCTGCGGAGGGCTGCGGGCAGGGGTCGCGGCGGCGGACGGGGCGGCGGTGGCGGGCGGGCAGCGGGGGCAATGAGGGAGGGAAAATCCATAGAAGATTGGTGGCCATTGGATTTCGATCCAACGGCCACCAAAAATTGCGCTGCATGTGCGCTGCCAAACATGGCAGCACACAGTAGAACGTCCCTGTATGTATGTATGTATATATATATATATATATATATATATATATATATAATATGGAGTGCTATGGTGCGCTACAAGTTTTGCAGTGCACCATGCGCTGCTGAACGAGAGCCATTGGATCAAAATCCGGCGGCTCTCGTTCATCCTGCTTTTTTCAGATTTGGAACCCGACCGCCCGAATCGGACCTCCGCGCCCGTGACCACACCACCACCTGCCGCAGCCGCGGCCTCGCCCCTGCAGGCGGCCCCGCCCTCCACCCCCTCCGCCCGCCCGCCCGGCCATCACCCACTGTCGTGGTCCCCGCCCCCAGCCGGCACCGTGGATCCACTGCTAATGTAACACCCCAAATCCGGTCCACACTCGTGAACCGAACCGGCATGTTACAGGCCCCGGTTAGGTCGGCTAACCCGAACCTAACTCATGCGGATCCAATCTCGGCGTCTTAAGATGAAGATACGACTCGCAATGCATTGATGAATATACAACCCTAACGTGGTACTACATGAATGACATGCAATTCAAGCACACACCAATACCATTACGATTAAACTCAATAAAAATTCTAAAATAAAACGGACAGAATTTCCCCTAAAAGTGCAATTAGGATCCACCCTGTCAAAACAATACATACCAATATATATGCATATATCAATAATTTTAATCACACATAATCTAATATACTGTATATTCATTATAGAACTTGGGCCATACTTCTGCTGCGCACTCTGATCACATCTCACCTCTTATCATCATATCTTAGCTTTTCATCATGTCATAACATTATCTCGTTGCGTTTAATCATATCCTATCATGTCTTAGTATTTCACATCATTCACAATATGATAGCATCATCAATAAAATATAAACACTCAATCGACTAACATGTGTGCAAGTGACAACAATGCTCCTCCGTCCAAGCTGGCTCCTTCAACTCGTGATTATTACCTACATATAGTATAAAAACACGTCAGTAACAAGTGTTACTGGTCCGGAAAATAAAATAACTATAACAAGCTGGCTATGAGAGCAAACTCTCATATGAAAGAAAACATCATACTCCACGTGAACACTCTGAAGGGCACTACTGAGGAGCCACTGGGCTGCAGACCCGGTAGCATCCCGAACTTACTGATCTGCTGCTGGTACTGTGCCGCTCTCGGCACTTCTTTTTCAGTACTTCTCGTGAAACTTTATCCTAAGCCCTCTCCTTACCTCCATATTTCTCCTGGCCTTGAGCACGAAGGCCGAGTACTCTCAGGCAGTCGCCTTTAGTACCCTTTGAACCACAAGTCCGGACATGCGCTGTACTAAACAGTACCCGTAAACCTCCACGTTCTCCGGGTGTGAGGAACTCAAACGCGGAGTTGTCAGGATCCCTCGGGAATGGAACAGTCCGCTGGCACTAATCCAGAGCCCGCTTTGACTGTCACGGCATCCTCTGCATGGTACGTGCAGTCGATTTCTCCATCTCTCGTCTCACTGAAAACGCGAAAACTACATATATATAGGGCTGGGTAGGGAGTTATATAATAGGCCCGAAGGCAACTTGTGGTGGATCTTGTTTTCGAAATCAACCTCGAGGGATCTCATCCTCGAGGGGTTATTAATCCGAAAAATGTTCGGTTAAATGGCCCGAGTTAAGTGGGATCCGATAAAACGCCACTTAACCCGTCCTGCAGGCAATAAATTAAACATACAATAGAAAGAGTAAATCAGAGACGAGTCCTAAACGGACCTGGTAGAAGCTCCAAGCGTGTCATCGCGCCTAGGCGGCGAGCTCCTACTTCGTACCTACACATCAAAACTAAATACTAACGCCCGCTAACTAAATGATGCATCAAACTCAATAACATCACAATCACAATGCAAGCATCCATCAACATAACAATCAGAAAATCATAAAAATTAATTAATCCTAGCTCATCCTATTCATACTAATTTTATTACGTGTCTGTAACTTATGTCGTGGTCACTTATCATGCTCTGACCTGATCTACTTCATTAGACCACTTACTCTTCATTCACACTTAATCTCATCATGCAACTCATCGTTTCATCCATCATTAAACATTAATCACATCAATAAACCAACCCTAGCATGCTATGCTAACAATCATCAAGTTTAAATTATAAATTCGGAGGTAATTTTACCTCACGTCATCGGCAATCGGCGACGGCTAGGGTTCCGTCGCGCGTCTCGGAGCTCGAATTCGGCGCTCATCGGCGTCCAACATTCGATCGGGATCGACTGGATGAACTCCTCGGAAGATCCGGCAAATTCCAGCGAACCCAATTTTTCGGCGGTTTTCCGGCGGCTTCAGTGGTTTCCGGCGGCTGGTTTTCCGGCAACCTTCCGGCGGTTTTCCGGCGACAATTACCGGCGGCGTCTACTAGCTGGATAGGGGTCATATAGGGTACCATTGGAACCGGCTCGGCGAGCCCGACACATCCACGACGTCGACATGGTCGGCCGAGGCGGTGGCTCGCCGGAAAATGGCTAAAACAGAGGCTGCGGTGATGGTTGCTAGATCCGGCCGGCCACGGCGGCGACGGCCTCCGCTCCGGTCAGGAAGCGTCACTGGGTGGTCGAGGGTGCTGAGGCGACCACCTGATCGTGGTGGCGATGCTCGCCGGCGGCGGAATCGGCGACGCGACCGAAATGTAGCCGCGGCGCTAGGCGAGCCGATTCCGACGTCGCGGCGGCCTGGCAGCGGCCGGGGCTGGTCGGGGCGGCACGGCAACGTCGTGGCGGAGCTAGGGGGCGGCGATCGGCGGCTGGGCGGCGTCGACAGTGGCGGCGGCGACGCTGCGAACAGGGGCGGCGTCGGGGTTTGGTTTGGGGAAGAAAAGAAGGCGCGGGGTGTGTGGTGGCAAGGTCGTAAATATTACTTGACTCGTCTCCGGCTCGAGTCAAGTATAATAACTAAGTCGTATTAAATCCTAAAAAATTCATAAAAATTGGGAAAAATCCCGTAAAATCAAACAACACCACAACATTATAATGATATGCTCTATGACTAACAACCCACCCAGACTGCCCGAACGCGTCCTAACGCGGTAAACGGCCTAATACTAATTCTACGATCCACTATATATAAAAATAATAAAAAAATGACTGGCATACTCTCATATATCTGATAACTCATTCTGTTCTGCTGTGTTCATGACGTTATCATCATATACTTGGGTACGCATGACCCTCATAGCTCATACACGCGACTGGCATCGGCTCGGTACACGTGTCCTGAAACTGACTCAACTCGAAAAAATAACGGTCGACCCGACCGGTTCTGAATATAAAACCCTAACTCGAATCGTGGGTTTTACAGCCGGCCCCGCCACCCCCCTCTCCACCACCGCCCGGGGCGGTGGCCGGAGAAGGGGTGAGCATGGGGCGCCAGCGGGGGTTGGCGGTGGATCTACGGTGCGGAATGGGGGCGGGGACCGACGGCGGCGGGCGATGGCCGGGTGGGTGGAGGGGGTGGAGGGCGGGGCCGCCGGCGAGGGTGCAGGCCGCGAGGGGGGCGAGTCTGCGTGCCGGTGGCAGGGGCGAGTCTGCGGCCGCGGCCGGGGGCGAGTCTGCGGCCGTGGCAGAGGGCGAGTCTGCGGCCGCGGCAGGCGGTGGCGCAGCTCACGGACGGGAGGTCCGATCTCGGGCGGGTCAGGCAGGTCGGGCTCGCACTCGGGTCCCAAATCTGGAAAAATAGATAGGATGACCGAGAGCCGCTAGATTTTGATCCGAACGGCTTCTCGGTCAGGCCGGCGTATGGTGCGCTGCAAAAACTTGTAGCACACCATAATATTTTTGTATATATATATATTTGATGAGTTAAAATTTTTTATTGATCATATAAAAAGATACAGCACACTAGCTCAAGTAGAAAAGACAGGGAGATCAGTGGTGAGATTTGTAACTTGCAAGCTAATTAATAGCCTAATTCCCACCCTGATCATTAACAACAGGTTTAATGACCTCCAATTTGCCGGGTAATTGTTTTTTGTCATATGATGATCTAGGTATTCAATATCGAGAAGCTGAGTGAAAATTATGTTCTTGTCACATTTGATGGAATAATATATTTTTAGTTCGGTCACTAGTAATCGATGCAGGGGCATGCGTATTCTCATCAGATAAGAATTAGTTAATTAAAATGATTGATTATGACTGCAGTGTGAATTATTAATCGAGCTTAACGCACTCCCTAATATTTTATCAGGATTTATTTGACGCGTAAAATTATTAATGGAATATCAGTCATTACTTGTATTAACATGAATTCTACTAAATAAAGCATATATGTGAGGGCTTGGCCACGCCAGGCCAAATATATATGTATCTGTGAAACATCAACAACGAAACATATTAGCATATATCTGGGTGCTTTTCATCTTCTCCCAGAGCTCAAGGGTGGCTTCAATGGCTGTGACGTATACGGCCTCCTTTCTATGAGCCCGCAGGGTCTTACTAGGCAGTACTTCTTTCTTTTTCCCACCCCCTTCTTCCATTTTGATCAAGCAGCTCCAACTAAAATCAACTCTCTCACGCTATAATCAAAACCAGGTATGAACTCGATAAATCTTTGAGATATTGGCGGCAATGCATGGGATTAGAATCTACATATATTGAACGGATGAGAAGGAAGCATGCATGCACGTATATTGTATGTTCAATGTGTGCGACGTTGTTTAGATGGAGAGTTACTACTATACAGTTTATACTATTCGTGTGACAGAACTAATATTGTTGCGACGTTTAGGGTGAGTAGAATAGTCAGCAACTAATTTGGTGCGCTTGCTTGAAAGGAAAACATGATCGTCGATGGTTGGAATCCTTTTGCAAGTTTAATTAGTTCTTCCTGCACCGGTGCATGGCATATTGGATATATTGCATGAGCACAAGGGCCATGCTAGATTACTGGGCATCGACCGATGTTCCTTAAATATTTCACGAAAGAAGAATGAATTACACCAAAATAAATTATATAATATGACCGGTACATATTTCAAGTTCTAGTACCTACCAGTTTGCTGGCCGATGAAAGTTAAGTTTACAAAGTGGTGGTCGATCTACCGAGCTCGCTGCTAGCTTTGGCGTGAAAATAAATTGGGGACTGCGTCGACGTTGTAATTTCATAATTTCAGCTGGCACTGGCTAACACATTTTCAGTACTATAAAGTGTTCCACTTATCGATTCTAAAAATTATCAAGCGTATGTGTATATATAATATTATATGACGTCGTTATTTTTTTAGTGATTACATAAAAGATTTAGACAGTAGCTCAATTGAAAACAGAAATTAGTGATCAGAACATGTGTTGTGATTTGTGATTTAATGTATACTAATTATTCACGGGATGACCAATTAATAGGCAATGAGCTAGCTAGGAGCCCCCAATCTCCTGTTCATCGCCCACCTAATTCGTAATTGAAGCTCAAACGCCTCGGTCTCGTATATATGATAAGAGTTCATGAATCATGATTAAGCAACTTAATTTTAATCCATGTTCATGACCTTTGTTACATGCCTCCACCTCTGCTGTCTTGAAAATTAAAAATTATTTGGGAGATTAATTAATACTATAAATTAGTAGGGACTAATACTAGTATTTCCACTTCTTCTGCCTTGAAAAACTAATCATTTTTGGGTGAGAAGAGTGGAGGAGTAATAATACTAGCACATAATCAATATTGCAGGGGCCGTCGCATTCTCATCAGGGAAGAATAATTAAATTAAGATGTGATTAGTGGTGCTGTGAATTAACAATAACGCATAGCATATATATAATGCATCTCTGCCAGATGATTCCGATAATATTAAATAGCCACACAAATAATTAAACTCGACATCCATCGTTTTGCCCAATTGGCCTTATTTACAACAACATCCCTTAGCTTGAACATTACAGCTAGTAACAGTATAAAACTGTAAATATATGCGTAACTTATGGCCAATGCACTCAGCTACATTGTGAGCTTCCAAGACAAAAATCGACGATCAGTCTTCTGCGTCGCTTTCGACCTCGTCGGTGCTACCTTGATTGGGGTGAGAGGTAATATATGGCATTGGAGAAGGAGACGGAGCAAGTAGATCCACCAGAACCTCCAGGCGATCTTCGCTCCAATATTCCGACCAAGCCACGCAATGTAGCTCGTCATTAACTGTGTAAACCCAGAAGGTGAGATCTATACCACAAAGCAGCAGCAGCCCTTCTCAAGTCACACAAAGTTGTCCAATCAAACAACAGCCCCCACTCTCCATTCTCGCCAGCATGGTTTATGAGAAGAGAGCATTTGGCAGTAGAAGGGAAGAATCCACAATCAACTTCCCAGTTTTGTAGTCCTTGGTTCTGACCATACTCATTTGGGGTTAAGCCCCATAGTTGCTTCAGAAGGAGGTCCTTGGCATCGCCGGTCGCGGGCAGCCGTTGAGTGTTCATCATCTTCTCCCAGGGCTCAAGGGTGGTATCAATGGCTGTGATGTATACGTCATTCCTTTTGCTAAGCAGCGACTCTAGGAGATTATAATCCCCTGATTTATCATCATCCCAAAGATCCATGTTGAAGCAGCTCCAACTTATATCTCTCCCTTGCTTTAACCAAAACCCAGTAGAGAATTATAGATCTTAAGATATTCGCGGCATGTAATATGGAAGTAGACTGTTATGATCAAGCTCAGTTGGACTGAGGATCAACTCCTTTCCCTTGCCCTGCTTGTTATTCTGCTTGGTTGGAGCCATTGGTGGATCCAAAACAGAGAAAAACAGGGGTGAACAGGGCAATTCGAAAAGAATTTAGGTTTTGGAGATGGAAGGGTGGAAAGAAGAACAAGAACTTGCTTCTTGTTCAAGAAAACGAAATTCAATTCAGGAATTCAAAAATTACACAATTCATCCCTTTCCCGCCTTTTATACAAGTTCAAAATTATGCAATTACTGTTTTACCCTTCCCCATTCCAACTAACATAACTACCTCTCAATTCACTCCCTTCCGACACTACATTACTCACACCAAATACCTTCCCTCCTAAAGACAACCTTGACCTCAAGGTTGTACCAGTTCTTGATCTGCTTCAAGGTCTTGTATAAAACTGTCAGGAGATTGCATTGCTGGTATTGAAGACTGAACTCTAGTATCTGCATTGATTGAAGCTTTGAGCTGAGAAATGTGAAAGACATCATGAATTTTACAGTCTGGTGGTAACTTCAATCTATAAGAAACTGCTCCAATGCGTTCCACAATCAGAAATGGTCCATAGAACTTAGCTGCCAATTTTGTAATTCTCCTTGATCTTAAAGATGACTGTCTATAAGGCTGTAATTTGAGAAAGACCGATTGTCCCACCTGGAACTCTACATCTCTTCTCCTCAAATCATGGTGTTGTTTCATGCGCAATTGAGCATTCTTCAGATTTTCAGTTAGCTCATGTAACAATTGATCTCGATTGCGCAATAACAAATCTACCTCACCTGACTTTGCTGAACCTGGAACATATGTCAGTAAATTTGGTGGCTGCATGTTGTAAATTGCTTCGAAGGGACTCATACGAATAGAAGATTGGAAACTAGTATTATAACAATACTCTGCCCATGCCAACCATCTCACCCAAGTTTGAGGTCTGTCACCAGCAAAACATCTCAAATATTGTTCCAAAATTTTGTTAACTGCCTCAGTTTGTCCATCCGTCTGTGGATGATAAGCTGAGCTGTAATTGAAGGCTACTCCTTGCAACCTGAACAACTCATTCCAAAATTGGCTTGTAAATATAGCATCTCTATCACACACAATGGAATTGGGCATACCATGCAACTTAAAAATGTTTTCAAAGTAGATTTGAGCAATGAAATTGGCTGTAAAAGGATGAGTGATTGCAACGAAATGACTGTATTTAGATAACCTATCCACCACCACCAGAATAGCATCTTTTCCCTGGCTTTTTGGCATTCCAGTGATGAAGTCCATTGATACCTCAGTCCAAATTTGTTTTGGTATTGGCAATGGTTGCAATAGACCCGCAGGTGTTAATGAAGAAGATTTAAATCTTTGACAAACTTCACAATTCTTCACATGAGCCATCACATCTTGAACCATTCGAGACCAGTAAAAAATTGCTCTCAATCTTTTAAGGGTTTTCCGAATGCCTTCGTGTGTTCCATCATGAAATTCTTTAAGAATGATGGGAATCAGCTGCATTTGGGAATCCAAATAAATTCTACCCTTGTAAAATAGAATATCCTCTCTAATAAGCCAATGTGATGACAGTTCATTTGCAGCACATTTCTTTATTAATGATTGAATCACATCACTGGAAACATATGCTTTCCTAATTTCTTCCAACCATCTTGGAATAGGTGCTGAAATAGCAGCTAAGGATCCCTCATCCCTACTATCTTGATCCGAAATAAGTGCACCTGTTTTTGGTTCTTTTCCTTTCACTGTTTTATGATCATCAATTCGAGTTGACTCAAATTGTCTTGAAAGAGCATCAGCCACCTTGTTTTCCTTACCAGGTTTGTACTCTATGGTGAAATCATACCCTAGAAGCTTGGTTAACCATTTCTGTTGAGCCACGGTATGGATTGGCTGTTCCCATAGAAATTTCAAACTCGAATGATCAGTCCTAACCACAAATGATCTTCCTAGCAAATAATGCCTCCACTTCTGGATTGCCAGGACTAAAGCCAACATTTCTTTGTCATAAGTTGACATGGAAACATGGCGACCATGCAATCTCTTGCTATAAAAAGCAATAGGTTTATTCTCTTGCATAAGTACTGCCCCAATACCAACTCCACTGGCATCACACTCAACTGCAAATGGTAATGCAAAATTCGGCAATGCCAAAACTGGAGCATGAGTAAGAGCCATTTTCAACTTCTCAAAGGAATCTGCTGCCTCTTGATTCCAATTAAAAGCATTTTTTTAAGCAAGTCAGTTAATGGAGCTGCAATCATGCCAAACTGATTTATAAATTTTCTGTAATAACCAGCCAACCCTAAAAACCCCCTTACCTGCTTTACAGATCTTGGAGTTGGCCAATTTTCAATTGCTGCAATTTTTTCCATGTCAACACCCACCCCATCTTCTGAAATCATATGCCCTAGGTATTGTATCTTTCTCATTCCAAATTGACACTTTTCCTTCCGAGCATACAATTCATGAACTAACAACTTGTCTAAAGCATGTTTGATGTGTTCCAAATGATCCTTCCACGATCTGCTATATATTAGTATGTCATCAAAGAAAACTAAAATGAACTTCCTGATATATTCATCAAATACGTCATTCATCAATGCTTGAAAAGTAGAAGGGGCATTGGACAATCCAAATGGCATGACCTTAAACTCATAGTGTCCCTGATGTGTTCGAAATGCAGTCTTGTGCACATCTTCCTCATGCATTCTGATTTGATGGTAACCTGATCTTAAATCCAACTTTGAGAAATAAGATGAACCATACAACTCATCAAGCAATTCATCAATGTTGGGAATTGGAAATTTGTCTTTTATTGTAATCTTATTCAAAGCTCTATAGTCAATGCACATTCGCCAACTTCCATCCTTTTTCTTGACCAACAGCACAGGTGACGAATAGGGACTTGATGTAACTTGTATAACTCCTCTTGCCATAAGATCCCTGACCTGTTTTTCCAATTCATTTTTCTGAAAATAAGGATACCTATATGGTTTCACAGCTACTGGCCCTGTCCCTTCCTTCAATGTGATTCTATGATCTTGTATTCTTTTTGGTGGTAGCTTCGTTGGTATTTGAAATACAGCATCATAGTTATTCAAAATCTTGCTCAACTGATTCAATTGTATCTGCTGTAAGTCATTCTTTTGTTGCTCTGCCTTCGAAGTTTCAGTCAGCTGTAAGCTCATAAGTATTCCATGCTTCCTCTTCTTTATAATGCGTCTCATTTGCTTCTTGTCACATAGCTGACCTCGAGGAATGTCCAATCCTTGTAATTCAACAATCGTTTGGTTATCCTTGAATGACATGGTTAAAGATTCAAAATTCCAAATAATTGATCCTAATGTTTTCAACCACTGTATTCCCAACACCACATCAAATTCTTCCAGCTGTAGTACAAAAAAATCAGATACTATCTTATGTGTTGGTAGGTCCAATGTAATTCCTGAACATTTTCCCATACAACTCATTTGTTCTCCATTGGCTACTTGCACCTTCAAACTGCCTTTACTCTGAATTGGTATCTTTAATTTCTGCACCACCATTTGATTTAGGAAATTATGAGAACTTCCCGAATCAATGAGAACTGTTACTTGTTGTCCTCCTATTCTTCCCAGCATCCTCATGGTGTTCAAAGTTGACATTCCAGTCAGAGCATTCAAGGATATAGCCGGCACTGCAGAATTAGCTACCACTTCAGATTTTTCAGCATCACTAACTTCTTCATCTGAGAATTCTTCATCTGACACCACTTCAATCCAGAATAATTGTTTACACTTATGTCCAACAGTATATTTCTCATCACATTTGAAGCAAAGTCCCAATTCTTTCCGTTCTTGCAACTGTTTTATAGTGAATTTTCTCTGTCCCGAGGTGTCATTGTAACTGTAACGACCCGGCAATTTGTCACAACATTGTGGGCCTAGCTGGCCAGGTGTTACTCACAACTAAGCAAATATGTCTAACATTTTTTTTAACAAAAACATATATAAAGATCCCATAGTCTTAGACCATTTCCCAGTAGCCACACTTATTTCTCAAATAAATAATAAAAGGAGTCCTCATATTTATTTTACTCCATGCCCTGGTTGTCAATCACCTACTTTCGTATCTGCACACCTGCGGAGGCAATTCCGCGTTAGTGATTACAACACTAAGTAGTATAATAGATAAAACAAATCAAGTACATTCCACTATTTTCTTATGTTTATTTTAATATGCGGTGGAGCGATTCCGCTATACTCCAAAACAATGCGGAGAAGGTATCCGCTGTGATCTGCACACCCCGGTCGTAGCCTTTTCGTGGGGAGGCTACCACTACCGTCTCCAGTATCAGTGTCTCGCACACCCCGGCCGTAGCCTTTTTATGGGGAAGCTATCACTGCACTCAGGTGATTGCTACGCCCCGTTTGTGGGGAAGCTCTCACTACCAATTCTAGTGTCAGTGCCTCACACACCCCAGCCGTAGCCTTTTTATGGGGAGGCTATCGCTGCAGTCAGGTGAATGCTACGCCCCGTTTGTGGGGAAGCTCTCACTGCCAATTCTAGTGTCAGTGCCTCACACACCCCGGCCGTAGCCTTTTTATGGGGAGGCTATCACTACACTCCAGTGCAATGGAGGAATCGTTGTGCCTTGCTCACCCCGGCCGTAGCCTTTTTATGGGGCGGCTATCACTACTCCAAAACAATGTCGATGCATTACACAATTTACGCACATAATACGACCCTGTGTCGGACTGAGTCAATTCTTTGACCCCGGTTGCACTCGGTGCATGGTGTTCGAATCTGGGCTCAGGCTGACCTAGGCTACCAACAAGGAAAATACGATGTTCTACCTATTATACGTACCTGACTTGTGATTTCGTCTGACTGTGACCCGTGAACCCTAATCTGAATGAGGGCATAAAATTATACATTAGTATAATTTTATTTTGCATGAACCTACATGCAACTTACATGACTAATATGACTATCAATTTTAAATGATGTAATTAGTTTATGTTAGTCTTCATTCCTTATTAAATTTTCAGCAATTCTAGTGATAATTAATTATTAACATGTCTATTTATAAAACAACTAAACAATCGACAAGAACCACATGCATAAGACGTTGGAGATCTAGCAACTTGGCAGGGCGTCTTCAACAAACCTTGCATGCAAGAATCCTAATGGAAACAAATAAGATGAGGGATGAAATACTCACACATTAATGAGGAGGTTGCATGGGACGAAGATGAGGGATGAAATACTCCCTCCTCCTGCATATATATACACTTCAACCATTCCCTTCATTAAATTCTCATACCCCATCATCCATTGGTATTTCCTAGGTTTAACGAGCCTCTTCATTAAATTCTCACACCCCATCATCCATTGGTATTTCCTAGGTTTAACGACCCCTTCATTAAATTCTCACACCCCATCATTCATTCATGAATAGGTATTTTCTAGGTGACCTTAAGTCGAACCATGACTAGTCGACTTGATAACCAACAATATTGGTTCATCTATATTTGTTTCATAATATTTAGGTTCGAGTCTTGTAATAAAAATCATAGTTTTTACAGTAACTGTTTTTATTATTCAGCTTTTCTCCATTACCACCGGTAGGTACTTCACTTTTTCTGCCCCCCATTGAACTGCTATCAATGCTCCATCTCATCATTTTTCCAAATTGTCTGTTATCACGAACAAACTTGTGCTCAAAATGTTTGGCCAAACCCTGAGCATCTAGCAATGACGTCGGCTTCTGAGATTTCACCTCCATGCGTAGCTGATCTTTAAGTCCACAAGTATAACTGCTAATTTTTTATTTTTCCGTCATGCTCCCAGCTCGAGTGGCTAATCTATTAAACGTGAGAGTATATTCCCTCACAGATGTATCTTGCTTCAATCGTGTTAAGTCTCCATAAAAATCATCATATTCAGTAGGTCCAAACTGTAAATTCATTGCCTCTTTCAGCTGATCCTAATCGAACTCCTCTTGTTGCTCCTGGAACATGTCAAACCATATTTGTGCATCATCTTCCATATGAAAGCTGGCCAAATCCACTTTGAGATGTTCTTTAATCCTATGCAGCTTAAAATACTTCTCACATCTGCTGAACCAAGGTATAGGATCCTTAGTGCCATCATACTTAGGGAAAGACATTTTAGATCCCTTCAAACAATCATCTTGAGCACTCGAACTGCTACAATCATTCCCAATTCTATTTGTATTCCACAGCTTTTCACCATTTTGTGGAAATGATGATCGAGCCTGAAATTTTTCCTTATCTGCAACAATTTTGTCACCAAACATCCTAGGAGTATGCATTTCTACACGATCTTTCATTCCATTAACAGTTCTATCATCAGTATCATTTCTAGAATTCAATAACATATCGAATTTTGCAGTCATTTCAGAAAAAACAGATAAGAGTTGAGCTTGAACTTTCCTCATTTCTGCCATCTCCGTGGATCTTGGTGACGAATCTCCTCTTCCCTCCTCCTGCTCTGATACCAATTTGTTATGATCAAGCTCAGTTGGACTGAGGATCAACTCCTTTCCCTTGCCCTGCTTGTTATTCTGCTTGGTTGGAGCCATTGGTGGATCCAAAACAGAGAAAAACAGGGGTGAACAGGGCAATTCGAAAAGAATTTAGGTTTTGGAGATGGAAGGGTGGAAAGAAGAACAAGAACTTGCTTCTTGTTCAAGAAAACGAAATTCAATTCAGGAATTCAAAAATTACACAATTCATCCCTTTCCCGCCTTTTATACAAGTTCAAAATTATGCAATTACTATTTTACCCTTCCTCATTCCAACTAACATAACTACCTCTCAATTCACTCCCTTCCGACACTACATTATTCACACCATAGACTCTATATCTGTCTATATATATAAGAACATATCAGAAGAATGGCATGCATGCACGTATATTGTAGACATTTATATGTATGCGTACGTTGTTTGCATGTAGAGTTACTACTCACCTCATGGGAAATATCTAATCGTCAGTGACAGTCACGGTTATAAAAAGTTAGTAATCGATCGATGTTTGATCTTTTCGCAAGTTTAGTTTAGTGCTTCGACCTACATGTGGGGCAATATGGTTAGATTGGCATAAGAAGAAGAGTCATGCTAGCTTAGATCACACTGCTTGTATTGGCCTTCCCCGATCTACCATTTTCCATTTAAGCACACCAATTTAGGTGCATGACTTTTCTACTCACTCTAAACCATGAACTTGCCAACAAATCAACGTAACCGTCGAACTAGTAAATTAGTTGCATGACTATACGATTCACTCCAAACTCACTCCAAACCATGAACTTGCCATCAAATCAACGTAACCGTCGAACTAGTAAATTAGTTGCATGACTATACGATTCACTCCAAACTCACTCCAAACCATGAACTTGCCAACAAATCAACGTAACCGTCGAACTAGTAAATTAGTTGCATGACTATACTATTCTCTCCAACCGACTAACTAGTAGATATGTCACATAAACAGTAGTAACTCTACATGCAAACAACCCATACATAAAACACACGCAACATATATCGTGCGTGATTGCCCCCTTCTGATCTGCTCATCTATACATACATACATACATACATACATACATACATACATACATATATATATATATGCTGCCAATATCTAATTAGTGATCTAGTTATTCTACCTGGGTAATTTTGGTCATATAATCATAGCTAGCTAGCCAGAATTAAGCTGAAGCTAAACGTTGAACATGGAAGGGGACGTGCAGGGAAGAGAGAGGTAAAGGTTTTGGACGATGGTTGGGTTGAATATCGGCTTCTGGTTCTGTTGGGTCGACTTGCCACGTCTCCGGCAACGCCAACCCCTTCCGGCTCCGACAAGGCAGCTCCGCCATTGATGACGACAGCCATGCTGTATAGTACTGCTGAATGCCGATCATCGCCATGCATGCATGGCTTAGAATGATTAGCTTAACACCTACTGCAGTCGCCACTGTTTGGGTATTTACAGTACTAATAAATGAATGGTTACTAATTTACAAGTACTGACTGATTATAAGTGCTATTGTGTCAATAAAGGCAATCGGGTAAACGACGGATGTTGGGTTAATTTAAATATGTTTTTTTAGTATTATATGGGGTTCTGCATATAAGTAATGAAATCATGTGGGAGAGTTGCGTTTACAATGTTTTATTATGGATGTTTCCCATAAATTCATGGCCCCTGTGGCTAAGCCTTCGCTTGCATATAAAGGACCCATATACCGTATATATAGGTAGAATTCAGAACAAAAGGTGCCCGAAAGGGTGCTGTTTGAGCGCACCCAACTACTTCCCCTTGGATTAACATCCAAAGTGACGAAGCGAGGAAGTTTCAATCTACCCTGAAACCATTATTTAGTAATCATGAATCCCAGACCAGCCAAATTGGTTAGTTTCTTAAATCCGATGGCCCATATACATTGTGCGATTGAATGCGGAGTGATGGTACCGCCGCACAGACCAGAACTTCTAGAATTCATGTTAATGCAATGAATGGGGTTCCAGCTAGGGGAATTATTTGAGGAGGAAAAATTTTTGGCTCCATCCTTGGGAGACACCAAGCGTTCCCATCGGTGATGACCATCGGGAGGATCAACCCAATCGAGGAGAAGAGGGGAAGTTAATAAAAAACAACCAATAAATAAATAAATAAATTTAAAAGGGGGAGAATTGAAGCTGTTTTGCATGGCTTTTGGGCTACGATTTTTGGCTCCCATGGGGGAAAAATGGGCCAGGTCCATTAATTCTACTCCTTGGTAACCAAAAACCGTGGCCCAAAACCCACTTCAACTTTCCCCTTGATCGCAAAAAATTTCAAGTCTCGGTTTGTGTAGTAGATTTCATCTTTAGGCAATCTAAAATTGCATACACTGCCCAAATTTCGATAAATGATGCCCATAGTTGTCAAATAAGGCATGCATTACATTAGCTTTTTAATTTTATTTTTTTCAAACCTGCTTTTTAGGCTCCTGTAACATGGAGAATAAGAGTATTTTTGCTTGACGGTTATCGCCAACATGGGAAAATTATATGCAAAAGTTTAATATTTATTCACGTTTGGTCAAGTTTGATAAATTTCTTAAATTTAAAAACATGCTAACTTTGAGGATAGCTACAGCTTGCTGATCCTCTTTCTTCTTTGATAGTGTTGAAACAACGGGTTTTATGGTTCTGATCTCTGTGTGTGTCGGCAATATGATCTGAAGATTAGATATTTAGATCTTAAGATAAGTATCGGAGGATTTCGATGCACCCTTTCGCCATCTACTGATACTAAAGTTGGTACAAATTAAGTATGATGTTGCTTTGAAGGCAAATGATGCCTTATCTTTAATGTGCAACGCTCGTAAGCTGGCAGCTTCTTCTATAAAGTATAAAATATTCCATTTTGCATCAGAACTGATCACATTTATTTTTTCCATATGTATAGCAAAATCATCTACCAACTATGTTTAGTATATGAGCTGGCCGTATATTGGAGGTATGCTATACGTGTAAATTAAGGTGCATGTATTCAGTTTGCAAGCCGAAGTTTTTATATGTTAGCTGTTGTCCGGTATACAAAAACTATGCTAGCAAGATTCTGTCATTAATCATTACGCCATTTATCTAATTATTAATTAGTATTTCTTAACATTATAATTAGTGTTTGACTAAGGATTATCATTTAGGGGTCCCAAATTATGACATGGCCCCCACGCAGTACTTGTCAACCTACTCGTCGAATTGAATATAGAGAAGATAATTCACTGTTCTTGTCTACCCAATTTAATTGCATTCAATATAAGCGTCCTCTTATTTACTTGCACACAAAATGTGCTTTTGGTGAGTCGCTTTTTCACTAGCGGTTGAGATTAGCATAATCAGAAAAATCTAATTGGTTAAGTACGTAGACAAATATATTGAGGACTTTTGGTATAAAGTTGGACTTACGAACACCTAATCCAACCGACGGGGAGACAACCTTCTAAAACTACCCACTCGGACGTTGAATGTTGGCCCCTTTGGTGGGGATGCTATGACTTTCTGGCGAACGCTAGTACACGAAATTATATGTGTCAGTTTGGTCACTAACATGCACTGTGGGCTGTGATTCTTTTGAATTTTTTGTGTAAAAAATTGTAAAGATATTTATGTAATGTTATTTTTATGGAGCATAAACATAAGCAATTTTAGTTAAAGAATGTCGCACTATATATGCAACACAACGAAAAATAGCTACATATTAATGAATTATTGAAGTGAAATTTTTAGTGCAGATTATACCTAATAAATAAAAGAATTCATAGATGAATACAAAAAGAATTAATTTAACCGGCTAGCTTGGGTAGTTCACACATTAATCACCTAATTTAAAGTCCACTAAATTCAAATTATAATCGAATGATATCCCTTTTTAAACCTACCCAGTTTTGGATAGTTCACACATTAATCACTCGAATTTAAAGTCCACTAAATTCAAATTATAATAAAATAATATCCCTTTTTAAACCTACCGTTTGGGATAATTTACACATTAATTATCCGAATTTAAATTCTTCTAAATTTAAATTATAACTAAATAATATTTATTTTTAAGTAAGTGCCTAGACCAAATCACCCTAATTTAGAGTCCGCTAAAATTAAATTATAACTAAATAACATCCGTTTTTAAATAAGGGACCCTAAGATTGTAAGTACAACATAATAGGGCATATTAATTAATTTATTTCTTTAATAATGATTAATTAGGTTAAAATTTTATAATCAATCTTTACTTATAAAAAAATTAAATTTAATAAATATAATATGCAAAATTAAATTGAGAGATTTGACAGCTATAATAAATATAAAATTTAATTTTAAATATCATATTCTCTCTCCACTGTTAGATGTAATCTATTGTGTAAAAACTATGCATTAAGATGTAAGGCTCCCGTCCTTAACCGATCTCTTTAAACAAACTGAACTAATTAAGCCAAATTAATAAGTTCTTTTTTACATTTTTTGTCTCATAAAGTAATAAGTATCAAATCATAATCAAGCTGGTTCCATTTCAAAGATTGTCAACTCTCCCACTAACCATGTTTTGGCCCCTTCTTAATTAATCAAAAAAAAGATGATTGATTATGTTAATTAAGCTCACAACCAAAAACTGCAAACAACACAACCTTCCAACTCTCTTAAACTTCTACAAAGCTTTCAGCAATGGTATCCATTCCCGTCATTTGTTTACAACAAGTCTTCTTCTTCTTCTTCACATGGCCAAGCTGGTGTTGAGGACAAAACAGATGAGCTAAGCTGTCAGTTTTCTCGCCAACTCCATGCCCCTACGCCTTCTTCATTGCCCAGTTTTTTCTTCTCTTTCCTCTTTTTTTTTGTTTGTGCGATTGCTCCACAAAGCTTAACCTGCTCTACCTTGCTTTGGATGCCGCCATTCTGAGTTCTAGAAGTTGGAAAGGTACTTAGTTCGTCCTTTGACTTGGTAAAGTAATGGCGGATTATGCGTTACTTGGCGTCATGTACCAGTTCACTTCCTCTTCTTTATTGTGGTTTTTTCCGGTCATGATTGCGTTTGGTTGTTGTTTTGTGCTTCTGGGTTTCTCCGACAGTGGTTGGGGCGTTTTTTTATTATTATTTTTTGTTTTGCAGTCGTTGTCTGTCGAAGTCGAGTCTTTTACTGCGACATTGCTGGATCTTTTCCGTCTAGGTGGTTTTTCTCGGTTGTAGTTGGATATGATTCTTGGTTGTTGGTGATTGAGCGGCAAAAAAGTAGTGATCTTTGGATTTTTTTGGTTCTGGTTGAGTAGTTCATGGTGGCGGGTTTGTGGAGGTGTTGAACTGTAATGGCTGCAATGCGGGTTGGTTGAGTTGTTCGTGGGTATTTGCATTGCAGTAACGCTCTATTTTGTGCCCAGGGATTAGGCTTTATCTGAAATTTTGGAGCGTTTGGTTGTGGGGTGCTTCAAAATGCGGAAAGTGAGTTGAGCAAAGCGTTTGGGATAACCAAGTTTGGTTTTTGGAGTAATCTGGACTAGGGTTGAAGTACTGGGTCGCCGAAGTTGGGGAGATTTGGATGCAATCTCTGATTAGTTTGCTTTGTTGAAGAGAATGGCATGCGTGAAGCTTGGTTCCAAGTCTGATGCATTCTATAGACAAGGGCAGGCATGGTATGTTGCTAATTTTCCCACAAGCTTACTGTTTTCTTCAATCATGTCGGTATTTTCTTGGTACTAAACCCTTACTTGGCTCTTCGTTGGTTCTGTTTGATTGACGTTCGATATCTTGTGATTTTGTTTGCTTTCTGAAAATTTGAAAAAAAGAAAGCCATCATCTGTGGCGTAATTAGAGGAGTTAATGTAGAGCTTGAGCCTTAAAGCAGTTCTATGCACACTTGATTAGTTCATATATGGCTCAGATGGAGGAATGATTCCCCTTATAAATGTCAAGCTGTTGCTTACATTGCAACCCTTGTGAAATCAAAGATCTTATTATTTTCTGTTAACATTCTGCGATCTTTATTGGGCAGAGTTTCCAGGGGTGAGTTTACCACCTTTCCTATGCCCTTGTTGACTATTTCTGCCCTGTAACTTTTGTTTGATGAATATCATGGGGATACTAAAGATAAAAGAGAACATTATTTATAATTAAGATGTGAGGCTTTATCGTTTGTCATGATATCCTATTTCTTAATAAAATTTTGTATGGGTTAGGCTTGGTAATTGTATAAGCTGAACTAGATTTTCATATTGCGCAGTGTAATTATTATTTGAGTAGGCTTACCCACTTTTATATGCTAAGTTTATTCTCATGATTGTTGAAGTTTCTGATATTGCAGAAATAGAATGCACTTTGTTTGTTATAATCTACCCTCACTTGTTCATGCAAGTAATTGCTACTGATTTTTTCAAAGTCCCCCGTGGAGTGAATTCCTATGTCAGAGGTTAGTAGTTACTGGTTAACCCATTGATCTGCTTAGAAATTATTTTTGTTTCAGGTTTTGTACGACAGGTCTCCCAAGTGACATCATTGTTGAAGTTGGGGAAATGCTGTTTCATCTTCACAAGGTGTGTTCTTTTACCTTGTTGCTGCTGGTGTTACTTGTAGTATTATTGCTGCATCCATAATTGATTATCCTTTTGTTTGTCAGTTTCCATTGCTTTCTAAGAGTGGGATCATGGAAAGGCTGATTGCGGAGGCATCTGAAGGTGGAGAAGAGGATTGTGTTATTAAGCTTCCTGATATTCCTGGTGGGGCCAAAGCATTCGAGCTTGTTGCAAAGTTCTGTTATGGCATGAAATTGGAAATGACAGCCTCCAATGTTGTCTACCTCCGATGTGCTGCAGACAGTCTTGAAATGACGGAAGCATTTGGCGAAGGAAACCTCATATCTCACACAGAAGCTTTCCTGAACCATGTTATCCTTCGTAGTTGGAAGGATTCAATCAAGGCTCTTCAAACATGTGAGCAGCTTTTTCCGCATGCTGAACAGTTGAATATTGTGAAAAGATGCATAGATTTGCTGGCCGTGAAGGCTTGTACTGACCCAAATCTTTTGGGTGGCCAATGATGGAACACGGTGCACTGCAAAGCCCAGGTGGGAGTGTTCTGTGGAATGGAATCAGCACTGGTGCAAGGCCAAGAAACGCTTCTTCTGATTGGTGGTATGAAGATGCTTCATCTTTGAATCTTAGTCTTTATAAAAGGTTAATCTCTGTGATGGAATCCCGTGGTATGAGGCAAGAAATTATTGCTGGATCACTTACACATTATGCTAAAAAGTATCTCCCTGGGCTTAATAGACGTCAATCTGGTGAATCAAGTAACCGGTTAGCACCCGCAACTTTCACACTGTCTGAAGAAGAACAAAAACACTTACTTGAGGAGATTGACAATTTAATGCCCATGCAGAAGGGTCTTACGTCTACTAAGTTTCTCTTTGGTCTCCTTCGGACAGCCATGATTTTGAGGGCTATTCCATCCTGCATGGCAAACTTGGAGAAACGAATTGGAATGCAGTTAGATCAGGCTTCTTTGGAGGATCTGTTAATGCCAAATTTCTCTTACTCAATGGAGACACTATACAATGTAGAATGCGTCCATCGTATTTTGGAGCACTTCTTAGCTCTTGATCAAGCAAATGCTGAGGCCTCTCCCTGTTCAATTGATGATGACCATTTGATAGCTTCACCTTCTCTTACTCCAATAACCATGGTTGCCAAGCTAATAGATGGTTACCTTGCTGAGGTGGCACCTGACATCAACTTGAAGCTGCCCAAGTTTCAGGCATTAGCTGCAGCTGTGCCTGAGTATGCTAGGCCTTTGGATGATGGAATTTATCGAGCAATTGACATATACTTAAAAGTAAGTAGTTATATCAAACACATTCATTTGATTATTGCAAAATATTATCACACATGTTCCATATTTTTTCCCAAGTACAGATGAGTTATTTGATTTTTATTTTTTTGATTCAAACCTGGAGAATTCTTCCCCCTGAAATTCTGCAGATATTGTAGATTCTTACTTTTGCTAGTATGAGCATACTCTTTGATAGGGATTATTTTTTTCACATTCAGGCTCATCCTTGGCTTAGTGACTCTGAAAGGGAGCAGCTCTGCCGACTTATGGACTGCCAGAAGCTTTCCTTGGAAGCTTGTACCCATGCAGCACAAAATGAGAGGTTGCCGCTCCGAGTAATAGTCCAAGTCCTTTTCTTTGAACAGCTCCAGTTGAGAACTTCTATCGCAGGTTGCTTTTTGGTTTCTGAAAACCTTGAGGGATCTAGGCCATTAAGGGGTGCCTTCCCCGGATCAGGGGATGGACCGTGGGCTTCAGCTGTACAAGAAAACCAAGTGTTAAAGGTAGGAATGGACAGTATGAGGATGAGAGTGTCAGAACTGGAGAAAGAATGCTCGAGCATGAAGCAAGTAATTGAGAAATTGGGCCAGGGGCGAAGAACATGGTCAAGTGTATCAAAAAAATTCGGTTTTCGAATGAAATCGCAAATGTGCAGCGCTCGCGAAGACTCAGTTAGCGAACAAAGTAGCGTCAAGGAGAAGATGGCAAATTTGAAGGATAGACCAGAAATGCGTAAGAGCTCAGCAATGGCTATATAAGCTGATGGGCGTCTTCTGTATTCTTTAAATACCATCTGCTATTTTATTTTCACTTCCTCTCTGATGTCATTTGTGCTGGCTGAAATTTTCATGTCTTCTCCATTTGCTGCATGTTCCAAAACCTAATGTAACTACATTCTTCTGACCTTTGTGCAACAGTCAGAAAGACAAAATGTTTATCATGTTTAACTCTAATGCAAAAGTTTTTATTTTTACTTGAAAATGTATTTAGAATTAGTGATGGTTTTGATCTTTGTCAATTTTCGGTTTGAAGAAACTACTATAGTTTTCTTTCAGTGAACATGTTTTTTAAAGGCAGATAGCATGTTATTGGTAATTATTCTTGACAAGCTTGGCCTAATCATGTTGAAATAAATCTATGTTGACAGGCGGGCCTCTGGCTCTCGGCTCTCTTTACTAAATCTGATGCATGGAAATACATAATCAAATAGACCTTTAGAGGAAGATTACAGCTGCCCAAGCTTGTCAGGTCAACATGTTAATATGTGAGCTCTTTATTTGTATACGCAGTATCTCTATCAACTCTAGAGACTGAAAATGGAAGCGAGTAAAACTTAGGAATGTGTTTTTAGTAAGTGAGGAAGTCTTTCTATCATCTTCTTCAATGTGGGCACCTCTATTTGATGGGAGAGTAATGGGCCAGAGACAGACTAAAGGAAAGATACTAATCACCTTCTCTTCCGGGTTCTGTGTAGCATTTATGTGCTTTCGAACGGACGTACGGTCCACAACGCCATAGTCTGACGCAAAGACCATACACGTTCTTCGTCGCTTTCCTGTCATAAACCAGCATTTAAGCTTTCTGACTTGTCTCTTCATCTCTTCTCTCAAGCATGGCTCTTAGTATTTATATTTCCCGACATATTTTGTATTAACAATTTTCAAGCCTATCACACTTTCTTTTTTGCGGCATTATTTTTATTGGAACAGGAATAGACCTTGATCTGACTTCCTGTAAAAAAGGCTTTCTGAGCTGCCATATATATTCATTGGAAAGGAAAGATGAACATGGTTGTAAATTGTGGTCTGGAATTGATGTACAACAGCTGTAAGTGCGTGCCACTAATGAGGTAATGGAGATGGTTAAATTAGGCGAGTATGAACAAACAATCATTATTCTTTCCACATTATACTCCGAATAGTGATATAGTCTCCAATTGCGCACCAGCACCATTGACCCCTTAATTCATACTTTTTGGGTATTGGGCATTGTTATGAACGTATGAGCCCAACTGAACTTCGGCAAGGTCTTGAATTCACACCATGCTCCAGCTGTGAGTGAACCCCAATTAGGTTCTTTCTCACTGTTTACGACAACTTTGAAAGAAAAATGCTCGACTCTAGCTCTGGAAGAGTCCTGGAAAGCTGCTATTGAACTTATAATTTTTTATCAAAAGTCCATTGTTGACGATATTTATTTGGGAAAAAAAGTAACATCAATTCAAGTTAACAGGAACTATTAGTTTACAAAACCGGTCAGATGGTGTTGAAAAATAATAATCATGTAATTTTGTTGGACGACTAGATTCTCAAGCTGATACAGAAACGCTTACGTTAACTATTGTGAAGAAATTTTATTAAGAACTACAGCTGCGTGCCTTCAAATATGTCTGACAGTTATTATTGGGAGTGTGCTTAATTTAGCCAAAATATACTAAATTTT
>JAURVB010004290.1:0-24626 GCA_033002965.1 Piper betle
TAAAATCAAACAACACCAAAAAATCATAATGATATGCTCTAGAATTATCAACCCACCCAAAATGCTCGTAACGCGTCCTAACGCGGTAAACGGCCTAAAACTAATTCTACGATCCACTATATATAAAAATAAAAAAAAAGACTGGCATACTCTCATATATCTGATAACTCATTCTGTTCTGCTGTGTTCATGACGTTATCATCATATACTTGGGTACGCATGACCCTCATAGCTCATACACGCGACTGGCGTTGGCTCGGTACACATGTCCTAAAACTGACTCAACTCGAAAAATAACGGTCGACCCGACCGGTTCTGAATATAAAACCCTAACTCGAATCGTGGGTTTTACACATATGGCCTCCTATTACCTTATATACAACTCACCAATATCATTCATCATCTACGACTGACGTGGACATTCTCACCAACATCATTCGCCTTAAACCCCCTTAAAGTGTACCCATGTTCTGATAGCCTATATATAACTTGCTAACATCATCTACGACCGATGTGGGATAAACCTAATAATTCCTCTTTACACATCGGGTGTCTTCCCATTAGCCTATATACAACTCACCAATATCATCTACGACTGAAGTGGACATCATCATTAGGTGGAACCCATAAAGGAAACATCCACAATCCACAATCAGTGTAGCATATATACAACTCACCAACATTATTCATTTTAAATCCCCTTAAAAATCAAACGGCACCCACAGCACTCACTAACATCATCGCCTTAAATCCCCTTAAATCGCACCCAGGGCACATCAAATCATCAGGTAGAACCCATGAATGAAACATCTACAATTGATGTAGGCTTAAATTGTACCTTAAATTGCACCCACGACACCTCCATCCATGAATGAAACATCCACAATCGGTGTAGGCTTACCTTGCACCCACAACACTTCAAATCATCAGGTAGAACCATAAATGAAACATCCACAATCGGTGTAGGCTTAAATTGCACCTTAAATCGCACCCATGGCACCTCCACCCATGAATGAAACATCCACAATCTATGTAGGCTTAAATCGCACCCACTGCACTTTAAATCATCAGGTAGAACCCATTAACCTATACACAACTCACTAACATTATCTAAGTGTACGCAAACCCCACATCGGGCATCTTTCCATTAGCTTATATACAACTCACTAGGCAAACCCCACATCGGGTGTCCTCCCATTAACATCGGGCATCTTTCCATTAGCTTATATATAACTCACTAGGCAAACCCCACATCGGGCGTCCTCCCATTAACATATATACAATTCACCAACATCATCTAAGTGTAGGCAAACCCCAGTTCTGATACCACTGTTAGGCCCTTTGGGTGAGCTTCTCTTAATAGAAAAATTAAATAAGGAATATGGCTTTCCCATTAACCTATATATAACTCACTAACATCACCTACAACTGATGTAGGATATTTATTGTTTTCTTTGATCTCTTTTAGTAGGGGTGCTAATCGAGCAAGCGAGCCGAGCTCAACTTGTGTTCGAACTCGGCTAGAATAATTCGAAACTCGTTTGAACTTGACTCGAGATTGAATGAGTTTTGAACACACATGCTCAAGTTTGACTCGAATATCTTTTATGTGTTCTAGCTTGACTCGAGCTTGAATATACTTAAACTGTTTAATTTTCCCGAGCTCGGACACAGCTCGTTCGTGAGTTCGAAACCGGCTCAATTAAAAGTCAAAAGTACCTCACTTAAAAAATGCAATCAATGTGGATTGAACCCACAACCTTGAGGGTATCAAGGTGAATACTTACTATCTCAACTATCTCACTTTTTTGTTATTATATTATATTATATTATATTATATATATATAATATAAAAACTATCTTATTATATTATTTTATCGAGTCGAGGTCAAATCGAATTTGAGTTATAACCGAGTCGAATCGAGTTGAACACGACCTTGCTCAAGCTCGGCTCGTAAGATTTGATTTCGAGTCTGAGCATTTAAATGCCGAGTTTAGAGTCGAGTCAAGCCGAACCGAATGCTAAATGTTCACGAACTAGCTCGCTCAATTAGCAACCCTATCGTTCGTGAGCTTGAAACCGGCTCCATTAAAAGTCAAAAGTCCCTCACTTAAAAAAATACAATAACCTTGAGGTCATTAAGGTGAATACTTACCATCTCAATTATCTCACTTCTTTATTATTATATTTTGTATGTGTGTGTATATATATATATAATATAATATAAAATAATATTATTATATTATTTTATATAGTCGAGTTTAAGTCGAGACACGAGTCGAGTTTGAGTTATAACCGAGTCGAGTCGAGTCGAATACGACATTGTTTAAGCTCGGCTCGTAAGATTCTAGATCGAGTTCAATCATTTAAATATCGAGTCCGAGCCGAATACTAAATACTTACGAGCTGACTCATTTAATTAGCAACCCTATTTTTTAGTTGAGTTGAAGTGAACGAAAGAGAAAATTTATGAATTTTTACGCTGGATTGAGAAGCACCAACTAAGAAATTTGTGATGTCCGATACGTTGCCCGGCGTGACAGATGGTTGGTGGTCATCGCGAGGTACTATGCACCTTAACTTCTCTCTCTGACGGAGACTTTTCTCTACCCTTATCATCACATTAATATTAAGCTCTCCGGTCTTACTCATAGATGTCGATAACATTAGAGGGTTATGTATAATAATTATAATAAAAGTGAGACAGATTCGAGTGAACAAATTAACTCAGACGCTATCGTGGTGATTTACAGTTCACATTTTTACAGATCACCATTCAGAACCAATTCACATTATATCTCATTATTCTATTTTGGGAAAAAATCACATTTTTAAAAACCTATACTTTTATGTTATCTTGTTTAATGGACAAAGATTTGTTGCAGCAACAAACTCCCTGTAACGCTTTTGATTGATGTAAATTATTACAATTTAGAGAGTTTAAATACTAATTATAGTTATTTTTTTCAAGTTTTTTAAATTATGGTGATTTATAAAGAATTTATTATAACAAATTCTACAACAAATCTTTTTCCCTCCTTCAGTTCAGTAGCTCAATAGCATGACGAACAAGTTAGAGTCTAACTCAAATATGTCATGTCTCATGTCTGAGATCTCTTGCTCGACTCAAAGGCTATATAAAAATAAGATTTTAAACTCTTACATCAATTTCACGAAATACAAATAAAAATACAAAAAATAATAATTTGTTAATAAAAAGCTATAAAAAATTAAAATTTGATTGAAAATAGGACATTCATTCATCTAAATATAAAAAAAACAAAGTTAAATTATTATAATCTATCTGTTTACTCAATAAAGATCTATATCTAAAATCTGAGTATCCTTATAACATTGGCCAGATACGGTGCTACAAAATAAAAGTAATTGTAATATATTTTTTCATTAGAATAGGATTTATCATTAAAATTAAAATTTATCTCAACCTATCGCATGATTATTATGGGGTTAGTCTAATTTATATACATTATATATATAACACTCTGGTGGCATGGCCGGCTTTGGCTACGGCTGAGGCATGTTGGGTGTCAATAGGACGTTCGTCATCTGCCTCCCCTCCTTCATCGCCACCCAGGCACCATCTTCTCCGGCAAAGGCCGTTTTGTCTTGCAAGCCAACAACACCGACCTATCGCGGAGCCTCACCTACACACCTCTCTTCATCAACCCGGTGAGCATTGTTAGATTTATTTCACATCGGTTGTAGAGGTTGTTAATGACTTGTATATAGGATAATAAGAAAGCCTTATTCCTTAAACTAGTTTTTAGATTAAGAGATTTTTGGATTAAGAGAGCCTCGTGACACTTATTTCGAGTTTTCTTTAGTTGTTTTAAATCCTTTTTGGGGGCCCAAAGGGTCCAACAGTAGTTTTAGAGCTTGAGTGGAGGCCTAAAAAGTGGTATCAGAGCCAAGGTTGAACTAGGTTTGCCTACGCCAGTTGTTGTTTCCTTCATGAGTTCTACCTGATGATTTGAAGAGAGTTTGCCAGGTGGGTATTTCCTTCATGAGTTGCCACCTGATGATTTAAAGAAAGTTTGCCACGTTGGGTGCTATCTCATTTGAGGGGAGTATGTCAGACAATGATGGTTTCGGGTCACGCATGATGTGTGAAGGAGAGTTATCGGGTTTGTCCCACATTGGTCGTAGAGGTTGTTGGTGACTTGTATATAAGCTAATGGAAAAAACTTATTCTATTGAACTAACTTTTGGATTAAGAAAGGTACGACGACACTTATTGCGAGTTTTCTTTGGTTGTTTAAAACCCCTTTTAGGGGCCCAAAGTGGTCCAATAATGGTTTTGGGGTGCCCAAAGGGCCCAACAAGCATGCATGGCCTTGGTCACCAACCTTGGCGCCACCTCCGACGATTGATCAACGTCAACGACAGCGATGCTACTACAAATCTTTGATGTTGCCATCTTATAAATCCCTTTATCACCAAAGCATCAAGGTGAACTTTTTATTCTAATATTAGTGGGTAGGAGGTTTTTAATTATTTCATGATTAATTAGTTAATATCCTTAATATTATTAGAACAGGCGAACCTACCTCCATCAAAATTCTCATGTGCGATTTGGAGTTGATAATAAATTATGATAAGATGTATTTAGTTTCCAGTGTTCTTTAGTTTTATATACTTCTCGTTACAAGCTGCCATTTTTATTTCTTAACATATTTATTATTTCTTCATTAGTAATTTTTTAAATATTAAAAAAATCAATCAATTTTTAAACAACTGAATATGCAATATACAAACTAAAAAAATAAATGTAAGTTTAATTTTTAAGTCATTTAATAAAAGAGTTAATTGATGGAGTACGTTCAACGAACGACCCGGCCCAAACCATAATAATGCCTAAACCCGAACCAAACTCTCCGAAAACCAAACCCAAACCCGCATCCTCACATCCATCGGCTCCTCCGATCAAACCCGCCGTGGCCGGCGCCAGCGCCCCATTCACCGGCGAAGCCGCCGACGGGGTGGGGGTCCGGTCGGAGCACAGGAATGGGTTTCTTCTTGTTCTTCCTCTTCTCGATTCGCTCCATGTCAGCATCGCGTAGTGTCGTCGACGTCGGCGGCGGCCCCGGCGGCATGGTGTGGGTCGTTCAGCTCTCCGACCTCCATTTCAGCGTCTTTCACCCCGACAGAGCGGGGGATTTCCGCGACCTCATGGGGCCGATGCTGGCCATGGTCAACCCCTCGCTCGTCCTCATCACTGGGGACCTTACAGGTTTGAGTTTTTTTTGTCTTGATTTTAATCATAAAAATTGTTTCTTTCTCATGATTGTTTGGTGATGTTGACGCCAATGTTTTGATCATGATCTTTAAGCTTGGCGGATTTTGATGATAGAAAATACTGCTCAAAGGAATATTCCCACATTGACGAATTTTGGGAATGGGAGATGGGTGATTGGATAAAAAGCAGGTCCATGCAAGTGTTAGCTACTGATGCTGGCCATGTCTCCTTTGTTGATCTAAGCCTTATTGCCGGCACTGTGGACACAGTCATATTGCCTACATTTCCAATTGACTCACGCGTTATGCAGCAACTTTCATCTCACCTTAGCTACCAATGCCATCCTGTTGATATATCTTCTTATGATAGCATACGAGCTGTGGTGTTTTCGTGGCATGAAATATCTTCAGTTGTTGCAAAGATATATGATTCCAGATCTGGTAAACTTGTATTGGTATTCGAGGGAACTATGCAAAAGTACAGGGGAAGTAAACTTAGGGTTGACTTATATTCTGTCCCCTGGATTGGGAAGGCTTTTGTTGATCAATCTTCAGTTAGATTCTGGCTCCAAGTAGAGGCGATTGACGTCTCAAGTAGGTTAACATATAGTTCAATGAGACCATTTTCTATAAATGGTCTCACTGAAAAGGTGAATTGGAAGCGGAAGGAATATTTGTAATGGGGTGCCAATGGTCCTCATTAAATCGTCCATTGTTATGGTCAGTTCTTATAACTATGTTTTCCTTCCTTCTTATTCCAAAAGCTTTCACATTATTTAAGTATAACATTCCAAAGAATTTCATTCTAGAATTCAATGTCAAGAGCTTGTGGAAATGGTTACCTAAATTAATATTTTGGTCTTCTATGGAGCTTGCAAGGATGACTATCTTATGGACTGGTGCCTTGGTCTACGTTCTTTACTTTCTATGTTTTCCATGGTTCTCTGGGCCTATTTTTACTGAATGTGGTAAAATTGGGCACATGAGTTACAATGGATGGATTGTAAATTCTGATGCAGCTGTATTGGGCAATGCTATTGGTGTCCCTGATGTGATGGTTATTGTTCTGCCACATCTTGTTTTTGTGGTAATGCACATGATCATAATATCAGCAGCATTTGCTGCTGCAAAAGCTCATGTGCATCATCTTGCAGCTGGAAAGTTCTTGCAGCATTGCCCAATGCTGCTGATCAGGCTAGAGTTAGGAAGGTTCTTTTGGTCTCTTGCTTTGCTGTTTTATTCAAGCATTGGAAGGTGAGTTTTTATCCATTTTTGAAATGTTCAGGGAAATATTCTCACTTTTATCTTTGTGCCTTATACATTCTTTAAGTTTAAAACCCACTTTTCTGCATTTGATAGTTAATGGCTCTGGTAAAGCACACTTTGTATTTTCATTTTCTTGAATCTTTTTCTAACTTCCATTTATGATGTCAGAGTTGAAGAGCTCTTATAAGAGCATATGAAATGAATCCATTTTTGCATTCCCCAGTGTACTAGTTCTACTGCTCCAATTTTGGTGTCTTATGCCTTTTACAAAACCAAGGGATGATTGCTTTCATGGGTAGAACATTGCCCTCGTGGATATTCAATTGCCATTTCTGGATTTTTCTTGCAGCAGATTTTGAGTACAGGTACGCTATTGTTTGTATCAATAAGGTATGAACTGAGAACAAGCGATATGGTCCTTACTTTGCCTTTTTATGTTCAAGCCTTATGACCATCTATCTCAAAAAGTAGTCCTCTGAGTAATGGTTTTTCTAATGAAGTTTATTAGCCAACAATACTGTATACATTGTATGTTGTAAATAAAGAAAATTTTATAGGCTTCTAGCCTAAATTCATGTGCTTCATGCAATTTTTATTCTATTTTGGAGATTGTCTTTTTTTAAAAAAACTTATCATTTACTTTAACGTTGTAGATAATAGATGTGAAAGTTTGAAACTGATGCATGTTCTTCTTTGTAGCAGGATTTTCTTTAATATCTGTCATGTTATTTTTCCAGCCTGGTTGACATAGATACATTGGGCATCAATTTGTTTTTTCCAAATCATTTTTTTGGAGGAAAATTGTCCTTGACAGTGTTTTTGGGTCCGCTATCTCTGGTTGACTGCAGATTATGCTATTTTTGTCATCAAATTTAGATTGGCCGAGGAAATCAGAACTGATTCCCCTGATTACTTCACATCAGCAAATGCTTCCCTATTAGATCCAAAATCGAAATGCACTGAACGATACAGGTAAAACTGACACCTTTTATCATTTACAAATGCATATGAAGAGCGTGAGTTGAGTTCTGTTTTCAGCATGTATTTCATTTCTTGGATTGAACAACATGTCGCATAACCCTTCATGTATGTTATTTATTCATTGATAGGCAGAGAAGGCCAATTTTGTGCCTTATGCGCAAAAATAATTGAACTTCTGGCCATTTGTACTTACATAGGTCAAAATAAACCCGAAACTTTCAATTTGAAACTGCAGTGACAAAGTTTGTGTTGGAAAATTAGAAATATATGACAAATAAGGTATTCTAGCCTGGTCTCATTATCATAACATTCTACTGCTATTGCAGGCGCATCTCCTGGCCTCAGTCGTTGAGGTGCATCTCCTGGTCATCATCGTTGGTAAAGCCAGAAATTGGAAACAAGGTGTTTCTTCTGAGTACTTTATTTTAACAATACATATATATGCCTTTGCATCTTCGTGGTTAGTTAGGACTTGGGACTATGAGAAATATGCCTTCAACTATACAATTGGAAGAGTTTATTCTATTTTCTCGAGTATTGTTTATGATGAATGAGATAGACTGTTATATCTGTTGATGTACAATTAGAAGAGATTATTTTATTTTCACGAGTATTGTTTATGATGAATGAGAGACTGTTGTATCAGTTAAGAATAATATTTCAATTCCTCTTCCAACTCGCAGATTGGTCTTTGCCTATGATCCACAAACACCTTAAACTAACAATGTCATCACTTCATCTAGACTCAGGTTTCTTAATGCTCAACCAAATTATATAAAGGTGATCAATATTGGTTCATGATCTCATAGTGACATGAAAAGGGCGACCCTCCTTTGGAACAAGTCGCATGTAGAAAACCAACTTTAATAAAAAAACAAATCAACTATACATCTTGCAAGTTGCGATGGACAAGGTACAAAGCTAAAGATTAGTTTTACAAGAATGATGCTTATATTGTTTTTGTTTGGTTTAGAGGGCCTTTCCATCTTCAACCACACGCTTTCAAAGAGGAAGGAACACAAAAGGCGGCTTCTTAAAAATATCAAAACTTGGTGCACAAAAAATTGTCAAACCAATTTTACTTTTATATACATTCGATAAAATGTCAACCCAGATGTTAAAAATTAATGGTCAAGCCCCTGGTAATGTCTCAAGATATGGACAAAAATAATAGGAAACAGCTATAACACTTTGAAAAAGTCCGTCTAATGATACATTTCTGGGTAGCCATTGAAGTGCAAATCTTCCTTTGAGGACCATTGTGATCGCTTCAAAAGATAACTTATCCGATGATGCATGGTACATTAAAAAAATGATTGATATAAGTTTTATGACTTGTGGCATAATTAACAATGTCAACAATATTTGATATAACATACAAATCTACAAATCAAGGTTGTAGCAGTGAACAGAATCTCCATAGAACAAACAAACCAATGTTTGGTCAGTCGTACATATATATCACAAAACTAGGTGCCGTCTATTGCAAAACACGCCCAGAGGAAAAGAATTGAATATTTTTCCCCTGCACTTTCTTCAAGTCCATTCTCCCTATAAATTGCACCCCATGTCCAAGCACCCAACACCCAAACAATTGCATTCAATCCAAAAACAGCATTTCCGAAGCAGATAAAAAAGATCAGGAAGACGTCGCAAGATTAAGAGGGGAAGCAAAGCATGGAAGGCCTTATTCCATATGTTCTTCACGCCATCAAGAACAAGAATGTCACCAAGTACAGGAGACTTTCGGATGATTCAAGCCGTAGCCACTGGCCTTTGATGGAGGCCGCCGCAGTAGAGGGATCGTCTCATGGAAGAACAAGGCCTAGTAATGAAATGGTGGGGAGCAAGTATGGCACCATATATTGGCGGTTCACCTTCTCCTCTGATGCAACAAAGAGAAAGCAGCCAAGAAAGAGCCCATACATAAGGCATGGAGCTCGTGAGAAGTTGATGAAGATAATAAAGATTTCCCCATGAAGAGGTTCATAAATGTAATAGGCAATTTCAAGTATGAAATTCAGAGTTTGCTCTCCTTCAATTTCTATAACTTGTAATGATGTTACGTGTTCGTCAGTTTGTTGTATTCTTCGGGGTAAATCTATTGCTATTGGTGAATCTATTACCACTGGCATATACTCGTTGGAAACCTTTTCTCGGACAAACCAATGACAAAAACAAATACTAAATTACCAGACCAAATTAAATAATTAATTGTGAACATACCATTTAACACTCATTGATGCCACAGGCGAGTCTTGTCACCTTGGACCAAAAACAAACCCTAAACCTGAGGTACATAACCTCTTTCATACAAAGAAGAGGGGCTGACAATTGTTCTTTGAAACTCAAGCATGTAACCCTTTGGCCGAAAGGGCCACCTTAACCACCACTACCAAGGCAAGTTCAACTAAATGGCTACACCTCGATTCAATTTGACCAACATATGGCCAGTAGATTGTTCCCTCCAAAACCCTAAACAGTTGAAACAATGAGAATAAAAATTGGCCTACACTAGAGGCTCCGGTAAAACGGCGCCCACCTGAACCATTGATTAGTCAATACAAGTTTATTTTTGGCTCGTATGATTGCCGATTCTCAATGTTTAAAGCCATAGGACTAAATTTAATAATTGAAAAACAAATAGACAAATAACTTCAGATATGTTCTTAAATTATTTTGAATGTCTGCCAAAAAAAACACAACAAAAATGGCGGCCCCTACTTTATAGCAAGATAAAGGGACCGCACCTTCAATCCTAAACTAATCGTCACCGAATGTTGTCTTCTTCCCTGTTCAAGAGGAGAATGGTATCATCAAGCCATTCACCAAGGCATCACCAAAAAGTACTTTAAAGTAAAGAAACCAACGTATTTATCGACTATTAGGAACAATTTATGTAAAAACAACCCAATTTTTCAAAATCCAGTTATTACCTGTACCCGGAGTTCCCATGTATGGCTTGTTGGGCGTTCCTCTTCCTCTGCCACCTCCGAAGCGGCCACCACCACCACGGCCACCACCACCGCGACCACCACCACGGCCACCTCTGCCACCACCAAACCTACCACCACCAGCACCCCCTCTACCACCACTTCTACCGCCACCATCCCGATTATCAGCCCTTGGTCTTGCTTCTTCAACGGTCAAACTGTAGCCACCTAGATCTGATCCATTGAGCTCCAAAGCCTTCGAAAAACTGTCACCATCTTCAAATTCCATGTAGGCAAGCCTGTAAACATATATGAACGTAAATAAAAGAAAAATGTCCATGAATAATAAGAATCAATCAATATATTAAAAAAACTTAGCAAGCATCAATTGAATACACCCACCCTTTAGGAGCACCAGTATCATAATCCTTGGGAACTGAAATCCTTTTTATTTCCCCACAAGAACCAAAATGTTCTTCCAATGCGCTTCGGACCTAAGGTGGGAAACCAATCTCATTAGAACTAAATAATAAAATGAATGACTTGCATTACAGGACCAGAAACACACAAAAAAAAAAGGTAAACCTCATCCTCTCCAAGAGATCTATCAAAACCACGTAGAAATATGGTCTGTCCCTGCTCACTTCTTGGACCTTTTTGGTATGAACTATTTTCTCTACTGCACATTTCATCAATATGTCAAAAAGCCAGACAAGAAATCTCAGGAAGGCTCAAACAAATATACTTGACTGATACAATACCCGCTATTAGGAGTATATGAGCCTCTGCTGCGAGCGAGATCGAGTTTTATAGAGCGACCTAAGAGCTCCTCACCATCAAGTTCAAGAGCCTATACAAGAGCAAAATTTGATGATAGAAAATCAGAAGACATGAGATTAGTCGGTAGGAACAAAGAGAGGAACATTATACTAATCATAGTAAAGCCAAGAATCTTCAATAGTTGAGCATGCTGATGGCTATTATTAGTTTACTTTCATTAATTGAAAACAACAGTTTAGTACATGTTAATTGTTTGAGGAGCTTCTACTACAGTTCTGGCCAATTAGGATAGTAGTTTATTTCGGATTAAATGAAGTCCATAAATGTCTTCAGCCTACTGCTAAATAATTACATCGTCCATACATGTTTTATATTTAACAAATGCAACCCATATTTTAAGGTTCCTTTGCCACGATTGTATTTCTTAGAACTCTCATAATGGGTCTTTTTACTCGAAAGTGAGTTCTCTTCCTCTGCACCACATCACATAGTTAAGCTAGAAATGCAGGACTAAAGTTGAATATGCATCCAAGAGCAGTTTTTGAATAGAAAATTTGGAACAAAATAAAAACCTCTCAATCACATACAAACAAATCAATTACGCTAAAATCAATGACAACAGCATGCAGACCCAGACAGTCTTGTTGAATGGAGCATTGCTTAAAAATCATCACCAAAACACTTGCATAAACATGGCTCGCAGTTACCAAATCCCCATTAGGCTCATTAAAGTATTGCTTGCTACAAACAAATAGGGTGAGTGAACATTGAATCAGGATGAGTCGGGTAATTCTCACAGTACACAAATTAGGTTACAATTATCATCAACATATATTTGAAAGAAATCTGCTAAATATAGGCAGTAAGAGTGTCCACATCACGTACTGCAAAAAAAATCACATCAAGCAAAACAAAGGAGCATTACAAACAACTAGATGATAATGCATACAATAAAGACAGGAACCAGTGTAAATTAAGCTTGTATTACAGGCAGCTACAAACATTTAAATTATAAAAAGCAGAACATTTTTATTTAATAAATAACATAAAGATTACCTTCTTCGCAATCTCTTCAGTTGCAAACTCAACATGCGCAAAACCCTTAAAACGCCCATCATGGTCCATTGAAAATCGTACATCAACAACTTCGCCAATGCTCTTAAAAATTCCTCCCTAGAAATGATTATAATACTGTCAAATGATTGGTCATATATTACCAAAGGTGAAGTAAACTAGACAACTCGTTTACTTACACATCTGTCCTTTCAACTTTAAAGGATAAATTTCCAGTAAAAAGAGTTTTTGATCCGGAGGATTGAGAATTGGGAGTTGCAGGGTTCTTGGGCTGTGATAAAACATGTTACCATAAACCCAAATGACATGAATAAAGAAGAAAAAAATCATAGATTTTACTCACAGTATTCTTTTCTGAAGCTGATACAACTTGGCTTTTTTCTATCTTTACTGAATCTTTCATTTCAACATCCTTTGTCTGCTTTACCAAATAAAATGAACTTGCGACATCAGATGAGGGAATTCAAAAATGAATCATGCATGTTATTGACAAAGGTCTAAAAATGCTAGAGCAAATATCTGAATGTCATAAAGAAGAGAGACCTTTGGTGTCTTAATTGATTTTTTATCTTCACTCTCTTCTTCAGAGGAGTCACCTTCAGAATCCTCCTCAGAACTGCTACCTTGCAAAGTAGATTTGGCAGACTGCAATCAAAGACAAATACAAGATGTTGACATAAAAAGCTGCATATAAATGCTTACAATTTGGGTGACACTTGAAGATGAGATGACTTCAAGACCACAACAGGGGCAGCAAAAGAAATTATTTTACAAAAGTAACCTTTTTGTCTTGCAATTTTGGCTCTTCGTCAGAGCTTTCTGCTGAACTTTCTTCTTCACTGCTGCCGCCTTTATCAACTTTAGCACTGACCTTTATCTTCTTCACATTCGGCTTTTCATCAGAACTATCATCAGATGAATCCTCGTCACTATCACTGTCATCCTTTTTCGAAGCTCCCTTATGAACATAACAGGAAAAAAAAAGAGAGCAATTTCCCACATTTAGCTGAAGAATTGTCACCACTAACATAAAGACAAAACAGCTAAAATATAACAGGATTAGTTCACTTGAAATTGCTACCTGCTTTGATTCTGCCTTCCCCAGAGCTCGTTTGGCAGGAAGACTATTTTTCTTCTACAAGAAGTAACATGAATGGTTAATCAAAGACAAGAGGTGCACATCCTAATCACTACATATTTTCCATATCACTTTTCAAGAATGAACTAAATACAGATGTTTCTGCTGCTTCTTGACACCCTTAGCAATACATAATATGAACAATTCAAGCATTATCACAATAAACCAACAGTTTGCACTTCTAAAATTCATACAAACTGCAAAAACTTGCAAAGCCCGTAAAGTCTTAGGCAGGGACACCACCCATTTCCCACCCTGAAAAGTTATAAAGTGAGAAGAATTCACAATATGTCACCTCATCCTCCTCAGATTCATTTTCAGAGGAGCTATCACTTGATGCGGGCTTCTGTTTAGCCTGTTTAACCACTTTAGGCTGTACAGCAACCTTTTCCTAAGACATAAGATATATATTATTATCATAGACAGAAGGAATACCAAACCATTGGCCAAAAGGTAACAACACTCACATCCTCCTCCGAACTACTGTCTGACTCTGAACTGTCACTTGACTCGACCTTCTTCTGAGGAGCATTAGTAGCCGCCTTTGGCTGGACGCTAACCTTTTTCTGTTAACAATGTAATAGATTGGATTTTAACCTTGGGTTGGTTACTGTCAACAGAATGATTTATGGCATGCTAGTTAAAAAATAAAATTGGAAACAGTCGAATCATCATCATCTGAACTATATCAATCTGAACTGCTGCTAGGCACAGCCTTTTATTTAGTAACAGGAGCTTTCTTCAATTGGAGAGTAACCTTTATATGGCTAATTCAATCAGGTATGAGACAACGAGAATGACAAATCAAGAACAAACAGCAAATATGCACTTACATCATCCTCAACTGTATCCTCATCTGAACTGCTATCCGCCTCAGTGCTGCAGCTAGATTCAACTGTTTTTTGAGGCACACTTGCAGAAAGTTTTTTAGGCTCGATTTTCTGTAAAATTTTAATGAAAATTTTCTTAAATAATACAATGACAGATAAGATATTTCTGGGTCGTCCAGATTACAATACTCACATCTTCCCTTCTGAAGTATCTGATTCAGAGCTGTCACTGGATTCGTCCTTTTTGCCGGCGGGGTAGCAGAAGCTTTCTTGGGCTTGATAGTCGCCTTGATTAAGAATACATGCAGTAATAATCTCAACATTTCAAACATCTCATGAAGGCATCTATGGAAAAACACAATAGAGGCATACCTCATCGTCTTCCGAATCACTTTCACTGTCAGAACTGCTTGAAGGATTTACTATCTTTGCCAAAGGTACACCAGATCCATTTAACTTCTTCTTAGCTTTCGTAGCAGTCTCCTGATAGGCATAGCATAAAGAGAATAATGCACAAGTTAAAAGATCACCGTCAAAATGATCATAAGCATGGTATAAACCTCATCTGAGGATGACTCTGTACTCGAAGCTGTTTTTGATTTGACAACTGGTTGGTTAGCTGGTTTGATCTTCTTGGCTACCCCCTTAGTCTGCATACAAAATCTTTAAAGTAAGGAAAAGGGAGCAAAAAGGGAACGATCATAATTTTTTTGTATAAAAAAAGCATCCCATATTCGTTTGGTACATAAGAAGACACAAGATACCGGTTCTGATTCAGACGAGCTATCATCAGAACTACTGCTTTCTACTTTCTTCTTCACAGCAGCCTCAATGATAGTCTTTGTCTTTTTGTCTTTTTGGCATTCTGAACCGCAGTTTCCACTTCTTTCTTCTGCTTCTTCAAATCAAGCTGCTCAACGCCAACCTCTGCATTTCTCTTCTTACCTAATCACACCCAATTCCACACAATATTCAACACCATCATCAAAATATAGAATATGACACTGTAATAATTAACCCCAATCAAAGCCATCATAACGAACAATAAATACGGTACCCACACCATATCACATAATTCTGAAACCTTATAAAAACGCAAGAAATATAAGGAATTGAGCAACAGCTCAAGAACCAAAAAAGATCCAACCTTTCTTGCCTTTCTCCGGCGAAATCACCATGGGAGTAGCAACAACCTACAACCCCCACCCAACAACACACATCACAACACAACCAAACACGAATCACACAATCCAATACAACTCAAAATAATAATAATAATAACAATAACAATAACAATAGTAATAAATCAACCAAAAAGAAAACACTGACCTCGGATTTCGTCTTCTTCCCAGACTTACCCATTTCACCAAGTTACAAGGTGCAAACACCTCACCCTACAAACAAGCAACAAAAATCGATCAAAAACTGGCTCATTCGACGCCAAAAAAAGTGAAGAAAAAAACACAACTGCATATAAGAAGAAGGCAGAGCACAGAGAAGAGGAGAAGGAGCTGATTACCGAACTGGTACTTCGCCGGAGATCGAGGAGGAGGAGAGGGGAGGCGGTGGCGGAGGCGATTAGGGTTTAGGGATTTGGGGGGAGGGAAGTGGGTATTTAGAGAGGTAGGGTTTTGGGAAAACCATTATACGGGTTGCACTGCGGGTAATCGGGCACACCAGCGTTGGACTTTGGACATGATGATCAGGCCCGAATCGGTTTTTTTATCCGATCAAATTCCAAGTTTTTTTTTTAAAAAAAATCCCAAAAGTAATAAAAGTATATTGTATTGTTTTTTATTTGCGTGAGAGAGACAAACAGTTTATATTTTTTTATTTTTTATATTTTTGTTCATTTGGTTTGAAAGAAAATATGAAAAACGAAATCTGTATGCGACAACGAAAAATCTCTTCCCAAACTTATTTTCCCTCAAAAAGGAATATAAGAAACTAAAAAAATATTTTTTTATTTTTAATATCACTTCCCTTTTTTTTACTATTTAAATAAACCCAATTTAGAGAATTTGTGAAAACAAAGTGGTTTAAGGCTGCACTTGATGCAATTGTGACTCACAAAATATTATGTTTTTACCGGCTTTGAAGCCTTTTGTAATTACGAGGGTTATTATAATTTTCAAAATTGTTTTATTAATAGTGAAGCCGTTAAAATATAACCAAAAACCTCTCCTCATAAAAAGTGACGTATTACAACTTAATATACAAATTTCAATATAGTTTATAAGAGATTAGATTAACTACTCATTTTTAAGTAAGTCTTGGACAACTACAAAATTGGGTTATTGTAAACGATGCTTTTTATCTTCGAGTGAAATTACTAAAATTTTTAGTATAAGAGCAATAATATATAGCCTTCTAACACTAACATATCGAATTAAAATTGGCCTAATCAAAGGGAATATATAGTTAGTGGTTAAAAACAGTGGTTTAGAAGACGATTAATTACAAATCAGGCTTAATCGAGCTTAAAAAACAACAAAAGGGGTTTTAACTTTAAATTAAACCTCCATAATAAAGGTGTCTGATTTTTAGAATATGTAAATACCAACTGTTCAACCAATCTCTCTACCTAGCCACAACCAAATAAGAACACAAGTGCATATTACATACAACATATAGAACCGATAGCATGCATTTAACTCTAGCTAGCCGCCATTTTCATGAGATTGAGCACCATTTACCCAAGATCAGGCACGGTGAAATACTCTTCCTCATCAATGACCCCATGCCTTGGCTTCTTATGAGAATAACCTCCTGCCTTGCCGGATCTGCAGTAGCTTGCATTTGCTGCCTGTGCAACTGGTAGCTCCGGTACTTCTGCAGCAGAGCACTCCTTAAACAAGGCAATGTCCGAGAGCCAATCAAACCCTGTTGCTTCCTTCTACAAACCAACCAACCAAGAAGTTTTACTGCGTATGTGTAAAAATTCAAAGTTTATACGGCAAAGAGGACCATTTAATATTTACTTCAATATTTTCCGAACCTTATCGTTGGTCTCGAATTCGGGAAGTTGGAGGAACTCGTCGATGGCCCAAGTGGGGGAGGAGTAACCGAGAGCATGGGGAGGAGAGGTACAGTTTTCATGGTTGGTGGTGCAAGTGGTGCTGTCTGACTTGGTGGTTCGTAGTTGGTGGTTGGCTCAGCCTCCTTGGCGCAGGAGGCGGCCAGGCTGACGCGGATGCCTGTGGCGAGGAGGCGCTGGTGGTTGCCGGAGCGGCTGCCTGCGGAGTGGATGGGCTCGTCGCAGTCCCGGCAGAAGAGTGCCCTGTCCTCCACACAAAATATGAAGGCTGTCTTCTCCTGCATATTGTCAAGACAACACAAGGAGGAAGAGTGTGGTGAATACTTGCATGCGTACGAACACTTGGTTTAGGCCAAATTCCAAGCTAAACCCAAATCTTGTCTAGAGTTTCTTTAGCTCTAGTGGAGTGATAGCCACCAATGAAATTAAACTTTTTGAAGAAAACAAGATTGGTGTCTATGAAAATGAACTGAACTGAATTTGGATTAAACAAGATCTACTAGCGTGTAAAATCTTTAGTATTTGCTATTGACAAGTTAGTTGAAGATACCAAAGTAATCGTGAACATTTAGCTTAGTAAATTGTATACCAAGGTTTGTTTCTAATCACACCACTGCAAGTGTGAGTATTTTAGTTTAGTAAACACTAATCATGAACACCTTCAGCATCTGATCAGTTACAGGAAATGAACTTTTTATTGAAACTGAAAATAGAATCCGCAAGGAGAAACATGACCTCTTGCTTACTTCAAAAAGGTTTTCAAAGAGCGATCAGTTTACTACGACAGTGGTAAGAAAAATATTTACAACTAGGATGGAGAACAATCATACATAGTTGATCAACCTAAAAACTCAGCAGTGGGGTAAATGTCCAGCATCTCAAGGTGTGACCACAGAAATAGATTTCTTTGAGACTAAAACAAAGGAGAGTCATGTGGGAATGACATATATCTCAATGGAGGGATTGGAGACGCCAGAGGTCCATGGTGAGGATAAGCCAACAATTTATTGTCATCTTCATCGAGCTTTCCTTCTCGGACGTGGGCCATATTGGCAAGGTAGCCTTTGATCCGTCCACGTACAAGACACTATGTGGAAGCTTGAGAACCAAATATCATCATTCTCCATCAATAGATGGACGGTCAAAATCACTTTGGTGTCAAATATGTTGTGTTAATTAATCGTTCACTTTTCTTTAAAAAATATAAAGAGCAAAATTGATTAAATGAATGTTTAAGAAAATGGGTTTTCTTAATCATTGACATGAAACAGATCAGAGTTGATGCAAGTTCATCTGGTTTGGATGGTTAAACTTACTTGGCAAATATCACAGCGTGGGAGCTTGTCCGAGAGGCAGTTGAGGAGAAGCCTCTGATGCTTGCTAGCAAGCTTGTTGGCAGCATGGATCTCCAAATCGCACTTAGCACATAGAGCAGCCTCATCCGCACAGCAGATGAGCGTTGCCGGTGCTCTCTCGCACGCATCGCACTGAATCTTCATCTTTTTCGATCTCTCTAAGCTATGACACACAAATCCCAACACGAAAAACTGAAAGCTCGGGCGAAGAGATTTTAAGAGACGCCCATGGGTTGGATTTAGAGGATGGCAACTATGGCATAAGATGAAATGGGTCTTTAGAGAAAAACAAGAAATCGCAGTTCTTGTGACACAAGAAAGCGCTAGATACACCTTCAACAGAAAAACGACCAGACAATATCTAGTGGAGGCAAAACCATCTGGATAACTCAAAGACAAGAAAAAAATCTGTAGGAGGAGAAGAGGGCAGGAAAAGACACTACACTGACGAATGAAGATTCACGAATGGCTCTAAGGCCACGCGATTTTCATTACAATGAGTAGCAGTACATACTAAATAGTAAAGTAGCAGGCTCTTAATTTCTTTACGGGTTCAATTTGTTTCATCTTTTTGCTACTGTGCAAGTGAGGAAGAGCCTGTAGGACATGTGGTTGTGAGGGGTTTTCATAACTTGTGGCCACAAACTCTTCTACCGTGCCAGCGCGACGATTAGAATAAATGTTGTTTGATGGTGCGTGAACCATGGTGTAGGATTGAGTGCACAGGGACATGAAAGGTTCAACGATCACCGCGAGTGGGTGTGTAATTGGCCCCACGAAATGTCGACACGATTTGGGAGATAACGAGGCATTTATTGACAGCTTGGGTCAAGTTCACGCCAGTAAGTGTTGAGGATGATGAGCGAAGCTTGACGATTTGGTGCAGAAAAGGTTCTGCCTCTTATGCCCTTATATTACAGAGCTTTTGTCTTTATTCACATGTATTACGTTTGGGCCATGACAGGTGGATAGATGAGATGCTCTTTTTATAAGAAAAAAATGGATTCTATGTTTACTGTGGAGTAAAAAATGATACACTTAAGCTTTGCGTTTTAAAAGAATTTGTGCATTTTGCTAGTGTTCAATGCTTTTTTGTTGTTCTTGTTTGTGTCAACTTTTCTAGCTTTGGCATATGTACTCTCCTTTAAATAAGAGGTTTTCACTTATTTTCTTATGGGCAATCAATCCTATGCATCTCTGCAAATCTGAATGGTGAAGGCTTTCTCATGCCTCCAGAATACAAATTTGAAGGAACAAATACATGCAAAGATTTCTACCAAAACAAAAGTCATGAAAACAGCCAACAAGTGCAACTTCCCCAAATAAGAATTCCCACAGATGCTTGGGAAGTGAGAGTGCCATATCTTCAGCCTTACAATAAAAGTACAGTTCTCAAATATTGAGGTTCTAAATGCTGATGACTCCAAAAAATGCCCTAGATTGAGTGAATTAACACTTGCAAACTTCTTGCAAGACTAAAACTCCCTATTAAATGGAAAATTGAGCTCTCAAAAAGACAGCTTCAATTTTTCCCTTATCACCATTCACTGTCTTCTTCTTATCTCCTTCGGCCACCTTTTTCTTTTCCTTTCTTTCCCTTTTCTTTAAAGCCTGCATGTGAGCTCGCAAAATTGTAGCATATGAAGCCTGAAACCTTAAGTGCTCCTTAGTTGAAAGCTGGTCCAAACAAAAGTAATATACAATTAGAAACCTCAGACATTTTCACCTACCATCCAAACTAGCAAAAAACTTATTTAACAGATGGAACTGTTTTTTTTAAAACAAAAAAGATATAAAGTAGCCAATAAAAATATTCCAGAAAACTAAATGCAGCTCAGACTACAAGCCTATAAGACAGTCGAGCTGACAATATCTTGCAGTTGCCTGCCAAGGGCATGATAGACGCATGCAACCTAAAATGTCCAATAAAATTAAATTAAAATGATCATAAGAAGGTTCAATTTTTTTTTAATAATGAAGAAATCCCTCATAACTTCATCAATGCTTGCGTAGTGCTGGTCCCAAGCCCAGATAAAGGAAGGTAGGCATCACGAATGATATCTAAACATCAAAAACATTGCTATTTGTAATTACATGGATTTTAAATTTGAATCCAAGTCCCTGACCAGATAAGAAGTACACATACAATCCAAAACAATAATACATTGATTAGTCTAGTTCGCACACTGTTCAAAACATAAAATTCAACAGATGAAATGTTTGTAGGAATGCACTAGGCAATCAAGAAAGATGCCCTAATATAACATTTTCTTCCTCAAAACCTCCAAGATTCAAACTTGGTAAACAAATTAGGCAGATAATTGTAATTTGAAGCTGCCATTTGAAGGTCAACTAACATGCAAAGGCCTTTGTTACAAAAGACAGTTTGGTAAACAAACGAACAAATTTAGTTGAGAAACAAAAAGAGAACATGGCATGCAGTTCAAATTGCCAGCAAATGCAAAATAAGAGAAGTTTCACTATTTGGGTGTCGTTCTTCATTCTTCATTCTGCACGTGGTGATTAAAGTCCAAGACAGTAACTAACACACATCTTTTCAAATTTCCAAATGCTTAAGCTAGGAAAGTCAAACAAAGACAAAGTCCACACATCAGCTAATAAACATTAATGAATAAAAAGAGTTCCATACCGATGTGGAAATTGTTTTTTTACCATCAGTTGCACGAACAAGACATCTATAATCGACTTCCTCCCCACTACTCTCCATCTTAACTCTTCTAATTTTACTCTTCAGAGAAGCTACAAAGGCAATATCAGGAAAGGAAAGTTAACATACACCCAAGTAAGCAATACAAAGAGAGACTAAAGATGATTTAAAGTGGAGAAAGAAGATCACGAGGAGTGAAGAAAATTACAGCGCTTGAGCGTGACCCACACAGATCCCTTCTCTTGATTTCGTTCATACATGCTAGTGAGCTCACTAAGAAACGGATCAGGTTGCAGAAGAACCTACATATTTTTTTTAAAAAAGAAAAATCCCAATGATAATCACTAAGCAAAACAAACTATTGTTAAGTCCAAAAGTAACTCATAACCCATTTCAAAATAATGCAATCTACGAACCAAATACGTTCTAAGAACAGATCAATAATGTTTCCAGCCAACAGACATTGGAATACTAAGTTAATGGGAAAAAAGGAAACTCGCAACAACAACAAAAAAAAGACAAACAGCAGCTTATAACTAGAATTAAACTTAAGCTGCACAAAAGAAAAAAAATCTTCCATTCTATATTGAAATTTGTCCACAATATAATTAAAATATTATCATCATTATCATCAACCGAGGCCTCATCCCACCAAAGCTAGGTCAGAGGCATGCATTTTCAATCAATCACACAAAACCCACCCAAAAAAATAAAAATAAAATAAAATGACAATCTTTTACCACAGATCATCAACATACTTGTAAAAAAAATCATGTAAACAAATCCCAACTTAGCAATCCATCACTACGGATTGAAAATTCTCGCGGCATAAAGCTATGTCATGTCGTCTACAGGCAAATCAGGCACCAAAAAAACAGACTGCAACTTGTGGTAGGATGAATTGATAAAAATAAAAGCATCTGAAAGCGGTAAAAAGGAGAAGTATGCGAGACTAATGGAGCAAATGAGAGGGTATCCACCATGGCGGCGGAGATGGTCTCTTCTCCGGTGCCCGGTGGTGATCGCCGGCGATTGGAGGGAGACGACGACCTGCTTGGGTCGGTTGGGTTTTTAGGGTTTTGTTTTTTAATGCGGATTTAGTTTCGGTTCGGTCTGGTTCCCGCTCTTGGTTCGTGGTTAGCCGATTGAGTAGGAAATTTATTAATAATTAATTAATTAATTAATTAATTAATTATACTCGTCCTTATAAAATAAACTAAATAATTTTTTTAAAAAGTATTCATGACAAGAGTTGACATAATTTTATTTAGTCAAACTTAATTTATCTTAAATTAGTAAATTTAATAGTTAGTTCACTTTTATATAATTTACTTGCTAGTAAAAATCTTTTTAGATTGAATATAGACTCACATTCTAAAAATATATAAATAAAAATTTGTTGTATTGTGTATATGCCTGGGCCTTTTTTTTTTTTTTGAGAATATTATAAAAGAAAGTATGCGAAAGATTTTAATTTATTTAAGTGCAATAAAAAAACATGTTTACCAAATGATATATACTGGCCAAAGATCAGAGCGATGCAATACGCAGGTATATATAATACTTATTAATAGTATATATTAAAAATATACAAAATTAATTTCAGAAAGATTATGACACTATTTTTAAATAAAAAAATAAATATAACTTATATTTAACAAAAAATATAGTTACACACAAATATTAAAATAAATAATTTAAATTTTAATAATTAAGTAGAATTTATTTTAAAATGTTTTTAATTCAATTAGAATCACACTATAGGGTTTTTAATAATAAATAACAATATGTAAGTAAATATATAAAAATAGTAAAAATTTAAATTAAGTATGTATTATTAAGTAATAAAATTTAATATAATAATATACTTATAAATATATAAACTTATATTAACATTTTTAATTTATAATTTATGTAGAATGATAGTCTAATACTTTCCTGATAATATATAATAATGATTATAATTTTAAATTAAGTAAATATTAAGATGCTTACAAGATAATTATAGAGCTAAAATACGAAATACGATACGAGTGAAAAAATCTCATGGGCAATACTACAAGAGGTAGATTCAATAGATATTGGTTGATTAAGTTAAAGAGAAAATACTTGATGCTGGACAAACCTATAATAGTTTTAGAATAACTTAATTTTATTCGAAGGTTTGGAATAATTCAGGCATTAATTAACGTTGATTCGTTTGCAATTTGTTTAAATAGCTTCAAAGGCTAAATTCGTAAATAAAGAAAAATGGGGGTCCGTTGTGTGTGGGACCCGGCATCCTATCTCTATGGTGGAGGAAGAGCTTGGAAGCCCACAGACATGGCTTCTTCCATGGCGGGCACCAAGTCCATCCCAGTTGCCACCTTTGCCGTTCCGCCCGGCTGCTCACCTTCCCCTCCCATTGTGAGTAATGCTCTCACTTTGTGTAAATTTTGTTCCTTTTTTGTGCTGCATAGGTTTTACACGCAATATATGCTGTTCTCATCTGTTTGACTACTGAAGACCCAGGAGGACCTGCGAAAGTTGGTCGACATTTATCTGTCTTCATGATTTTGACATGACATTGGAAGTGAAGGAGCGTGTTTTTATAAATGTAGAAAATTGTTTTTTTCCAAAAGTTATTTATTTTATCCTGTATTGGACTGTTTCTTGTATGGCGTTCATAATAGCGTGTAGTGTGTAGTGTGTAGTCTGTACTGATGTGTGGCATTGAGAAATATTTATGGTAGGCATGAATTTGAGCTCAATTGCAACAATTTTTTTGTAGGGAGCAGTTTTGAGGAATTTGCCAAGGAAATGGCAATGTAATTGTGCTTGCGTTTGGGTTGAGAATGGTAGGAGTAAGAGGTATATGCACATCTTTTCAGATTTTTGAGTTGTTTAATTCCGTAACATGATCAGGTAGGTTCACGTATTGTTTGAATTTTTTTTCCTTTTAACCTAACCCAATTGGACTAACGATTCTGTGCTGAAAAATTATAAGGAAATATATAGAGAATAGACATCGTGACTATATGTCTTAATAGTCTATGAAATATTTCTATATTGCTGATAACTAGAACATAAATAGAAAGGGGCAACAAGAATGGCAATGCCACAGTCTTTCTTTTCATGCATTTGTGTTGAAAATGTAAATGCTTACCTTATTCTTTGCCAGGACTCTCAGAGTATTTTTCCCTCATGGTGTGAACTTCAAACAACGAAGATGGCCTATATCTGCACTTGGTTCAGGTGATTCAGCTCTCAATCACTAATATGCGCGCATATATGTTGTAGCCTATTCTGTCTGTAAATCTGCTTTTTC
>JAURVB010004291.1:0-19366 GCA_033002965.1 Piper betle
TAGCATTTAATCTTGCACATCTTAGTAGGAAATTGGCTGTCTTTATATCTGTTTTTGTAGGCGTTGGAATTTTCCTCCCTTTTTAAACTATAAAAGGACAATGATTGGATCTCGCTTTATTTAATAAATCTCCACAATATCTTGCGAGATTTATGTGAGATCTTGCTAAGACATGCAAGCTTTATCCCTTGGAATTTTTGATCTTGGCCCTGCAGGAGACAGAGATCTTACCGTTGTAGAAATATCGTGAAATCACATACCTTGCACCTTGATTTTAAGTTTCTTACTTGATTATTTAATTGAAACTCAAAATTGATATTGTTATGCTGATGTTGTACCTGACGTGACTGCGAGGTCAATTATTTTGAAATTGGGTGTGTTTTGTTATTATTTTCAGGATTATAGATTTACGTCGTTGCCTATTGTGTAGGTTGTCATTTTCAAATGTTTCAATTTTGTATTTTACTCTAGCGTAGGAGTTGCTTTTCGCAACCTTGGGCAATATTATCTTGGGCAAAGAAGGCTGGAGCAAGCTCAGACATGCTATGAGGTAGCACAATCCTTCGTTTTGCTAATGACTTTTTTAGAAGTATATACTTTGTATAATTTTATGATTATCCTTCTAGGAAGGTTTGAGCTTGACCTTTCTAATGAAGAACTGATGTTACCCAAGCTATTTATTGATGGTAAGGGAAGCGCTTTTACCTCAGATAGCTTAATGGGTAAGAGAAGAAAGATGGAATAGAAAAGATAAAATGCATAGGTATTCCATTGATTAAGATCCAAAATTCTTACTACAAGATGATAGATGTAACTAATACTAAGACAATCAATAAAGTTCCTATTTCTTGCAAAACTGACATACACCTCAGGCCTATGTATATTTTATTTTAATTATATCAGTAAGAAAAATGAAATACTGAGAGCTGAACCAGATAATGCGGAGTAAAGGTTTGTTTATAGTACGTAATTTATGAGTTCTCAATTTGTAAGGGACTTAAATTGTGTTCAATCAAGGTTTTTACTTGTGCCATGGAATTCTATGTAGTATTTTATCTCAAAAGTGATATTACTGCCATTCATTGTGTATCTTGGCGATGGAAAAATTATTTTTTAAGATATTTAGGCATATGAATTTGCCCTTGTTAAGCATATGTATTATTGTAAATTTGTTAATAATCTCCTCTATATGGTTTTATGTGTTTATTGACAGGTAATTGCCGTTTCTTGATTCTTTCTAGTCTTGTAAAGTGCATTAAAGATTTTACATTTCTCTTTCTAACTTCCCGACATCTTCTTTTCTTTGCTTCCCAATGTTTGCTTTGTAGCGAGCCTTAAAGGTAAGAATTTCTTTTATTTTGCAAATATTAGTCTCTTTGATTCTCAAATATTAAGAAACTATAGTTTTGTCTTCTTGGAGAAAATGTAAGATAGTACAATGTGAACTATTTGATGCAAAATTGTTTCTTGTTTAATAGATAAAGGGACGTGTTTTAGGTCAAGGGCATTCAGATTATGCAAATACGATGTATCATCCAGGGACGGTAAAACTTTTTAGCTTCCCAGTATAATGTGGTTGGTTTTGTTCTCATATTTTGTTTGTAGTGCTTTATCTCTATCTAGTTTTGAAGACAATTTGAATAAAGATATTTTGCCCTCTATACATGTACTTCCAAAAGTTACTCACTCTTCCTCTGCTTCTTGAAAACAATTGAAAACTTGTTGCCTTTTTGTTTGAATGCAAGATATAGAGTAGCTGCTTTCACCATTTGTTAATAGGTTAGGAAATTTATTGCTTCTGGTTCTTGGATAAACTGTAAATGTTATTGAATTACATGTTACTTTGAAAATGAATTGCATGTAGTATATGCAATAAGAAAAAAGGTGTGTAAACTTTGTATCTCCCCTGATTTCTTGGTACTTGTGGTTTCATATTTCCCTTTTACGACACATCTGGGCAAGCTCATGTTATATCTGCAATCATGTGAACCTCAATATCATATCATATCTGTTGAAATTATCAACTATATATGACAGCAAGAGATTACAGCAGTAAGCAGGGACTAGGCAACCTGCTTGTTCCTTTCCTGCATTCATATATTTATAGATATACATATACAGCCAACAGATCAGAATCTGTTGTGATCTATAACAAACAAAAGATAATAACAACCAACAGATAACTCTCGGTTACAACTGCTGTAAATAATGACAAACAAAAGATATACACAGCTTTAAGAAAACAACCACAGCAACTAGCAAACTCTAATAATAATACGCCAATGAATTTCACAATATCTATTACAATAATACCCTAATACAAGCCCCTATATCTTGACCAAAAGAGATACATCATGTCCTAAAACACATGCATTTGATTAGGGAATAGTAGTACAAACCATGTTTCTAAAATCACAATCGTCTCATTTAGCTAACATTTATGAAGTCATCTACTCTGATAAATTACCTGCTGGGTAAAGAAGTTTCTAGTAGCAGTCAAAAGCTTTTGAAAATAATCTCTAATCATTTTTATGGTCACAATATGTTTAAGGACCTTGTGAATAGCTTTTTCTCTGTCATGACTAGGAGAATTCACTCCAGTTCTACTGCTGTGGAGTTGAAAAATCATCATAATCTCTTCAAGAGGAAATGGAAAAGTAATCTTTTGGGGAGCTTCTGTTTCATGTTTTCCTTGGTGCTTATTAAATGTAATGAAAAGATATGACGATACTAGAATGGTGGTGGCTGGCATTGAAGTCTTGATCTCTTTTTCATCATCGTTTTTTTAGTGCTGCCTCAAGATGTCAGTAGCTACCAAAATTGCTAGATTTTAATTTGCACGTTATGTCCTTATTGCCACTCTACTTAGAACGTTTTTTTTTTGTTTTTGATAATCTAAAGGAAAATGATGAGATTTTGAATATCATCAAATAGCAAATGGGTACTGTGTGGGGAAGGCCAAAACTTATTATTTCCTTTTAGATTTCATCAGTAAGCTTTGGCCTTCCCCACACAATTTGCTGTGGTGCGACAACCTGATTTTACGTTGATTTAGACTGCTGTTACGGTACTTGAAAAACAACATTGTAGATTCCTTCTTTATTCTTCTCATGGCAAATCTTGTATTAGCAATATAGAGATGAGAGATCACACAAATAGACGACTGATTGTTTCACATGATGGCATTGCACACTTTTGTGGAATTTCTACTGCTTAAAATCGAAATCTATATGCTCATTAACACCACCATTGGAAATTATGTTTGCCTCACTAAAATCATGTTCAGGGAAATAAATTATGTTATAATTGTTTCTTTTCTTGACAAAATTTTTTTGCCCAACTCTGGGAGCAATTCTTTGAATTGACTACACAAGCTGCACAACATTGTTTCTGCTTGTTGCTATTACTGAAAAAGGACTTTGCATTCAATTTGCAGAACTTTGCACTTGTAAGTGTTCGTGCAAATGAAGCCACAGAATCTCAAAATTTAAGATTGAACATCCAAATGGTTTGAACTTAATTCGTAGGAAGGATTACAAAGTTGAGAGGAGACATGACAAATTTTGAGGGAGAAGAGACTGCAAAGCAAAGAAACTTTGGCCTTAGGGCAAGAGTAAGGATCAAGGAAAGAAGAGAGAAATTATCTATTTTATTTTTTAATCCCATGTACAATGGGATTCCCCCAATATTTGTTTTCAGACAATAATACATTGGGTTACTTATTGCACAAATTTTTGTGATTGACCATTTCTACGCAGGCAACTATTTTTTCATTAAATATTTACCTAGCTCAAACTGTGCAGGTCTAAATTTAGTTGGATTGAGAACAATGACGGGTAGAGAATTAATAATTAACTAATATATATATATATATATATATATATATAGTTAGTTATTTTGTTAGCCTTAGACTAGCCGTAATATTTATTTCATTATTGATTTGCATTTGTACTTTTAATGATAGTTGCTCTTTTTGGAGTCATATGTGATGATTATTTTAGGATGATTGATGTCTAATTTTATCAAGTGCTTAATCTATTAAGAAAAGAGGACTCTGTGGCCCTTATAGAGGATTCAATTAGGATTCTAGAGGTTTGCCATTGTCTATACTTCAGGAATAATCTTTATCAAGTAACTTATAATCAGCTGTTAGGTGTCCTTTATTTGAATTATGTGATTGTAAAAAGTTTTTAAGTAAAAGGTAGAGCAGTTCAATATGATGTCAGGAAGAGTGTTCGGCCGTCAGAACTTTGTCATTTGTATTTGCATGGATCCTGGTTTAGGATTCATGTCCCCAACGCATTTGAGTAAGCGGAAGAAGAAAAACAAGCAGAGCAGTTCGACATGGTTGCTGTTTTGGGTCTGCAAATTTGAGCATGTGTAAAATTAGTTTCAGCATTTTTTTTTGGCTCTAATTAATGTGTTTGTTCTCTTGACGACAGGTAGCAGCCAATATGCTTCATTTTGCTAGAGCTTCTATGCTCGTTTCAAGCCAGCTGAGAAAGAAAAACAGTTTGCAAGCATATGCTGAACTTGAGAAAGCACCAAAATGTCTAGATAGCTCAATTGGGTATGTATATTATATATTTCATTATGTTGGTATCATGTCAACTGTTTGTATTTGAGCTTTATATTATTGGGAAATAATTTGTTAATAGTGATATGATGAAGAATTACAGGGTATTTCTTAAATTTATGATATCACTGCCACTGTTAATGAAAGTGTGCTGAATATTTCATTGCTAGTGTTACTATGTAATAGTAAAATGGCGAAACAAATCAATTTGACTGATTATTCAAACTTGTGCGTGCAGCAATATTTGTGATATCTTTACCCATTTTAGAGACCATTTTCTTCATTATTTCATGTTAAATTTATATATGGTATCCCCCATGTCATATTTGAGTCTTAAATAGTAATAAAAATATGTGAATAATTTATTTACTGCTATGCATTTCTTGTGACAGGATATTTAGGGTGCTGTTGGGAAACCCAAAGGTAAACGCAGTCGGAACTCAAATAGATGAAGTGAAACATTAAGCCTTGATGATTCTGGTCTGTTGTAATTATGTAATCTGGAAGTTGTTGAGCTTTATGCATTAAGAAGGTATTTTTCTGAGTTTAAGCATCAATGATGCAGTTAGATTCACTCGATTTACTTGGGCTTTTGGAAATCACGAGGCGTGACTATTTGAACTCAAAGGTGAGACTTCTGTCTAGTGGATGGGAAATTTGTTTGTGTGTGTATCATGAAGTCCTCCCTAAGGTTAATGTAATGTTTTTCAACAGTGATTTATATTGAAGCATTTTTTCTTTTCATTTAATCGCCTAAAATAATTGATCATAAACTGGTATTTGGAAATACTAATCTTTGACTGATTGTTGTTGAGTATATATAGAAACATATTCTCTCAACAAGCTGAAATTAACATGGTGCATCATTATTAGGATTATCTGAGGATTGAGTTATAAAGAATTGGTTGTGTGGAATGATATATCCAGCCAAACTGCCAAAGTGTTTCACAAACCAATACATTATTATAAAATTGATATTATAGTTGCTTACACCTCTCTCTCTGGGTTTTTGATTATTCAATTTTCTTTTTTGTGGATATACTAGGAGAAAAAGGCAATCACTGGAAACTTTGATCACACCCTTCGCCAGTTTATTGATATCTTCAAACAGGTATATGATCAGGAACTTACCATCAAGTCTGGATTTCAGCTGATTTGTTATGCATCATAAAATGTAATTTTGCAGAGCCATGAAAAGCAGCATTTTAGTAAAGATCCATTCCGTGGGAGGTTGCTGTAAAATATCTTTTGGTTGGTTTTTGTCATTTGTTTGTGTGTGACGGGACCTTGGATCTCTCATTCTCATACAGCCCATCATTTTTTGTAGTTCTTACCAGCAGTGTTGAATTTGATTTGTGACTCCCTCGGGTAACTTAATTGTTTCTGCAGCCTAACATTTGGCAGTTTATGATGAGCCATTCAGATGCTAAAGCAAAATATCTTTCATGCTTGAAGCGCCTCGTCAACGACTCAAATGAAATAGGAATGGTGTATGTTTTGAAAGAGTTATGTGAAAAGAGTTTTTGAAAGAGTTTTTAGTGTTAGGTTTTAAGAGTTTTCCAATTTGCTAGAAGTAGAATATCACGAACTGAATTCAAATATTGTTTAAGTGGTTTATCAGACACCCTGTTATTTTGCAAGTAGGTTGATAATCATTTGGTTCACGATCTGTCACCAAATATATATAGGAATACATCTAAAGCCTTACAAGCATTTGACGACATTGAAAGTAATGGATAGTCTTTTTGACGTCGTCTCGCAGTTCTCTATGCAGAAAAAAATATTCTTCATCCATTTTGTCATTGTTTGATCCAAGTGCTGTGTGCCACATGATTTGAATATGGCATACCCTGTTATGAAGCATAGTGATCTAAAGATATATACTCTGTGCTCCTTTTTTGAGCTTTGTTCTTCTAAGTTTTCATTGAATTCATTGACAAATTAAAAATTTAGGCTATTTTAGTCTCATGGAGAGGATGAGTGTGAAGTATGCTGTAGCAGCAGCCATGGATTTTGTGTAAAAGAAGCTGAAGAAGAAGCATAACATTACAGATGAAAGTGCAGCCTGGAAGGAGAGAATGGGATCGGCTGTTGGACAGTCTTGCAGGATCGATGCTTGAAAGGATTAATACGAGATGGTCCGTCATTCATGTAGAACCTGGTTATTCAAAAAATTAAAGAGCAAAGAGGTGCTTGTATGAGGATGAAGATACTTCTTATGTTTGTCTTTTAAATTAGCAGGACTGTAACTTTGATCGCCGTATCTGGTGTCAGGCAAAAATAACTTCATGCTCTTTTGAGTTTTGGGGAATAAGATCTCTGGTGTAGAAGTGAAGTTCAATTGAAGAGGTTGTATAATAGTAATTTTCATTTTGTAGACCCAACTCGAGGGTGAACTGTTATTAGCTATAAAGCGAAGTTAGTAAGAAACTTTTATAACATTTGAGCTGGCTCGGGTATTGGTAAAGCATTTTCAGTGGCTCGGGTTATATGCTTATATTTTTTGTATATTGATTTGGAAGGCATGTATGTGCCACATCAGATGTCATTATTTCTATTCGAAAACGCAAATTATTCACGGAATCTAAAGAATGGTAGAATTAATTTTCCGATAACTAATTGGGAACTTGCTAATGAGGAAAAATAAAATAAAATCATGAACTCATCATCTATATTTATCTCGAAGCTCATGAATAAATGAAAATGGAATAACACAGCTGCTGTTATGTTAGAAGTGCTTTTCTAGGAAACAGACTAATGTTTGGTGTGTGTGAAGTCCTACAGGAAACACTCAGGTGGTTCACAACATAAGAAGACACTCTTACTAAAATAAAACAAAGTAGTCCAAAGGAAGGGATTAAACTAACAAAAATAAGTTTTAACAACACAGAGTTGATTGGCAAGCTTGTCACAAATATATAAGAAGCAAGCAATTTCACAAACTAATATGTTCACCTGCATCTGGAGAAAGCGAAGTGGCAGTGAAAGCAGCATATTTTCAAAGATACATAAGATGACGACGAAGCATGTAGTTGACAAAAGAAACGAAGAGGAGATAAATAAACAATTATACCCAGGCGTGGGATGGATGGGATTAAACGAAGAGGAGAGCAATAGCGCGGCATAGATAGTCCAAATGAAGGGATTAAACTAATAATAATAATGTTTAACAACATAGAGTTTATTCGCAAGCTTGTCACAAATGTGTAAGAAGCAAATTTCACGAACAAATACGTTCCCCTGCATATGGGGAAAGCGAAATGGCAATGAAAGCAGCATTTTATCAAAGATACATAAGATGACGACGAAGCATGGCGTGGGGTGGCTGGAGAGCAATAGCGCGGCATAGATAGCATGGCATTCATTAAACCACATCTTCAACGTCCAAATTGAACCTGAGGCACAAGTTTGATTGCAGTGAAAAAGATGAATAAAATGAGTTAAAGGAGTTAGCTGTGGACAGAAAGAAAACCATAGCAATATTGAATGAGTTAAAGAAGGCACTCGCCTATGCGGTCAAGTCAAGCACTTTGAATGTCTTGTCCATCAATTCGAATGTGAGGGATGTGCGCGATTTTTGCATTCTTGGACTACTATGATATTCCATACAAAGTTGTGGAGGTCAACCCCTTAGCAAAAAGGAGATTAAATGGTCGGATTATAAGAAAGTGCCTGATACTGAATGTGGATGGTGAACAACTTGTTGATTCATCAGGTGTAATGCACGTACACTTATTAATCATCTATGTGTTTGCATATTTTTATGCTATTCATGTTTCTGTTTTAACCTTGGAATGATTGACAGACGTAATTGACAAAATGAGCTGCAAAATCCATCCAGATCAATCAGATTTAAAAGATGAGGAGGAGATGAAGGGGCGAAAGTATGTATTTGTGAGCATATGTTTAGTCAACCGGTTATTGTACCTTGTTTCGTTCACTTTCATCTAGTTTGTTTCTCTTTGGAGTGTTTCTTCAGGAAAGTCAGTTGGCATAGAGCACTTCTCATTGTTAATTGGTTGAACAAAGTATATGCTCCTGATTGCTTGCTGGTTGGGATAAGGTGTGTGTGATGACGAGGCCTATACTTTTACTAACTGTTATAAGTTAAAATGTAATATGTGGATTCATCAAATATACTTATATTGGACAAACACTCGTGCAAGTGATAAAATCTCTAGTTGTTTGCTTTTTCTTCAATGGGAATGGTGTATGTTTTGCGAACTGATTACCACTTTATAGATTTTCCTAATATTTGAAAGAGCTTTTAGTGTTGGGTTTTAAGAGTTTTCCAATTTGCTAGAAGTAGAATATCACGAACTGAATTCAAATATTGTTTAAGTGGTTTATCAGACACCCTGTTATTTTGTAGGTGGGTTGATGATCATTTGGTTCACGTTCTGTCACCAAATATATACCGGAATACATCTAAAGCCTAGAAGCATTTGACTACATTACAAGCAATGGATAGTCATTTTAACGTCTTCTCGAAGTTCTCTATGCAGAAAAAATATTCTTCATCCATTGTGTCATTGTTTGATCCAAGTGTTGTGTGCCACATGATTTGAATATGACATACCCTATTCAGGAGCATAGTGATCTAAAGATGTATACTCTGCGCTTCTTTTTGAGCATTATTCTTCTAAGTTTTTATTGAATTCATTGACAAATTAAAATTTTAGGCTATTTTAGCCACATGGAGAGGATGAGCGTGTATTATGCTGTAGCAGAAGCATAACATTACATATGAACGTGCAGCTTGGTACGAGAGAATGGAATCGGCTGTTGGACAGTCTTGCAGGATCGATGATTGAAAGGATTAATACAAACATGTATTCAATGTGGTCCACCATTCATGTAGAACACAGTTATTCGAATAATTAGCAGGACTGCAATTTTGATCGCTGTGTCTGGTAAATTAATTCATGCAGAATTAATTTACTGACAACTAATTGGGAACTTGCTAATGAGGAAAAATAAAACAAAATCATGAACTCATCATATATATCTGGAAGCTCATGAATGAATGAAAATGGAATAACACAGCCGATGTTATGTTAGAAGTGCTTTTGAAGGAAATAAACAAACGTTTGGGTGTGTGTGTGAAGTCCTACAGGAAACACTCAGGTGTTCACAAAATAAGAAGACACTCTTACTAAAATAAAACAAAGTAGTCCGCAAGCTTGTCACAAATGTGTAAGAAGCAATGCAATTTCACGAACAAATACGTTCCCCTGCATATGGGGAAAGCGAAATGGCAATGAAAGCAGCATTTTATCAAAGATACATAAGATGACGACGAAGCATGGCGTGGGGTGGCTGGAGAGCAATAGCGCGGCATAGATAGCATGGCATTCATTAAACCACTCTTCAACGTCCAAATTGAACCTGAGGCACAAGTTTGATTGCAGTGAAAAAGATGAATAAAATGAGTTAAAGGAGTTAGCTGTGGACAGAAAGAAAACCATAGCAATATTGAATGAGTTAAAGAAGGCACTCGCCTATGCGGTCAAGTCAAGCACTTTGAATGTCTTGTCCATCAATTCGAATGTGAGGGATGTGCGCGATTTTGGGCCAGAGCTCCCCCAACCCGGCACCTCCCACTTAGCTCGGGGCAGTTCCTGACGATCAGTTGCTGTAAAGCCGTGAGTTGCGTGAGCTCCTCAGGGAGAGACCTCAAGAGTTCGGAGATCGGCAAGTATGAGCATTCGCAGGGCAGTGTGGTGGAGGAGGAGGCTGCCAGGAAGTTCCGTCGCCTTCTCACCAATAACAACACAAATCAAGGGTTCATCAGCGTCCTCCGTTGATTCGGCGTTCCAACGATTGCCAATTATGGCAATAGTCTCGTAGAGAGGAAGGAATTGGAGAAAGCTACTATGATATAGCATAGGACTGCTGTCGTCTATGATGAGCCTGCGGAGGGAGGTGGTGAAGATTGGGGGCATCGCCTCCAGCTTGGGGCAGTCAATGAATTCCAATGCTTTCCAGTGCTGGCATGATGGGTGACTCGGCGCTTCCTTCTTCGCCTTCACTGCTGATGGGGGACAACGCCACCCACTCCGACCAGTTTCTCATGCGTTCGAAAGTAAGGTACTTCAAGCAGGGGAAGGTGGGTGATGGGCCACCGAAGAATTCCCTCCCGACTCTCTCCACTCCATCCAGTCCTGCAATGATTAGATATTCGAGGCTTGGCAGCTGACCAAGAGGCGGCAGTTGGGTGCAGTTCTTGCAGTTCGAAGAGGCTAACGTGTTGAAGGCGGCGAAAGGCGGCGCCCCCATCACCCATCCAACTTGGAAATGTTTGGCCTGGATAATCATGTATATTTAAGTAAACGAGGGAGGGAGGTGGACGTAACCCTTCCAACACGCCATCTGCTGCTACGTGAGTGACGTTACGAGCACCACTACGAGCGTCCTTCCAGTAAAGGTTCAAAGTACGAAGACTAGTCCTCTCCTCTAGATTGGCAGTTCGAGCCTCATCTCTGCTCCCCACCTCCTCCAAGTTGCATATATAGAGATATTCCGCTCTGATATTCACAACTGCCAGCTCTCCGATGTTGCTGCGACTGCATCCTCCTCCTTCATCTCCGCCAGCTTCTTCTACCGGGAATCTGTTTAATGTCACCACCACATCCTTTCGCCTCGGAATTGGTACCTTTTTCAATCTCCAACACCATTTAACATTCAATTGTCTTAAACTGGCCATTTCAAGGATCCCCTCGGCAATTCCTCTAAACCATAGCAACCTTCCAGGTTGATTACCTGCAGATGTGGAAGGGAAACAATGGTTTTGGGCAAGTTCACTAACGAATTACATCCTTTAACATTCAATTGTCTCAAACTCGAAAGGGTACCAATGTTTTCCGGCAAAGTCTTTATATCATTGTCCGACAAGCACAAGTATGTGAGCTCCTTCAATTTCGCTATTGACGCAGCATGTAGTTGCGTCAAATCCATATCCCTCAAATCCAGATGCCTCAAGTGTACTAGCTTCCTAAGGTGCTTCCATGAATGAGGACGGACCCTACAATTTCTTAAGTTCAGCACCCTAACGCTCTTCAACAACTTTACTAGATCAATTGGCTCCAGAGTTACTTCACCATCAGGCGAATAAATGAGAGTCCGCAAATTTTCAACTCCGGCTAAATTGATGTCCCCTGTTGACAGTTTTCTTCTTATTGCACAGTGGCGAACACCGGCAAGCTGGCTTAAGGCATTATTATTATTGTTTGCATCGTCATTTCCTATGATGCGACACTCTTCTTTGGTCACCCATTGAGCAAGGTCGTGTACAAGATCGTGCATCTTGCATCTCCTTATGGTGCCATCGTCATCTATTTCCGGCTCCTGGAACATTGAACGAGCCAATAGCTCCTTGAAACATTTTTCTCCAATTTCTTCTTCAACAATATAGCCTTGAGACACCCACAACCTTATCAACTTATCTTTTTCAGTAAAGTATCTTTCTCAAAAATAGAGCAATAGCCGAAGCAATTCTTTAGTTGTGGGGGTAACTCTATGTAGCTCAACATCAAGGCAGGCAAAATGCCTTCTTCAGATTCTTTCAAATCCCATATTTTACTGTTTCGGACCATTTCCCATTGTTCTCTTGTCGGTTCTCTACCTCTAACGGCACTCGCCACTGTTTTCACCGCCAAAGGCAGACCACCACATTTTCCCACAATTTCTCTGCCAATATCCATTAAAGGTTCATATTCATTCTCCTTCCCCGGCTCAATAACTACATTCTTAAAAATTGACAAGCATTCATCTTCATTTAAGCCCTTCAATTCATGTGTGTAAGCACTTCTAATCTTAGCTACGACCCCTGTATTTCGGGTGGTGATAACAATTCTACTATCCTTTGCCCCTTGATTTAGAATCTCCTCCAATCGCTCCCATTTTCCATAGTTTTCGTTCCATACATCATCCAGAATCAAAAGGTATCGTTTATCTTTTAGCATTTCTGCAAGTTGTTCCCGCAGTAGTGATGGCTTAACACTTTCGCCCCAACTCTCAATCATACTTTTCATAATGACTTCCCCATCAAAGACCTCTCCAACACACACCCACATTCGCTTATCACCAAATTTCTCTTTGACTCTTTCATCATTGTAAATAGATTTAGCTAGAGTTGTTTTCCCCAAGCCGCCCATACCCAATATGAATATGGTAGGGACCTTATCTGATCTGCTTCCACAAGTCATGAAGCCTTCTTCTCTTATAAGTTTAGTGACCAAGGTTTCCTTATCTTCATCTCGACCAATCACACTAGTTTGATCTACCCAAGAATCGGTTCTTCTCTCCTCCCTCATTCTTCTTACACGGGTATCATCACTGAACCGATACCTTTCCTTTTCTGTTGCTATTTGTTCCAACCTACTTTTAATTTCATCAACTCTTTTTCGGTATTTAAGGTGCCGGCGTGGATGCTTTATAAGAGAGGTCAAATTAGAAGACGAGGAATTTCTTACTTGATGATCTCCAAAGCATATCCTCCACTCCTCTAGCAGGTCTTCGACGTCGTATGCTACGCCCTTGAGCTTTTGCAGCCAGCCCCTCACGCCTTCGTCACCGATCTGCCTCGTCTCAGCATCTTGAAGCACGTTCTTGATAGCGGAGAATTCACTGGAAAGATTTTCCAGCTCTTTCTTGAGACCCAACAGCGACGCAATTTCAGTTGCTGCCACCTTGACGAGGTTCTCTACTACCACGGAAATGATTGCCTCCGCCATGATTTGGGAGCTAATTCCACTGGTGCTGGTCGAGAAGGTGTTGAGAGAAGAGGTGATGGCGGATACAATAATGCTTAGAAGAATATAATGATGACAAGACCTTGGTGAGAATCCAATGCCCCCAAATCTTATCGTCATCGTGTCCTCTTTTGCTTGGCCCCACGCTATATATTCTTGTTTTATTATAAAGATTAAATACCACCGGCTAGCATGTGATGGCCATACAATTTACGTTTTAAACTTCCCTTCAATTATTGCCCGACAACTGTCGTCTTAAAGTTGCCTTCAATTATTGTTTTGCTTTGTTTTTTTGTTTGCACCGTTTTCTTATTTCTGAAAGTGGAAATTAAAGAAGCTTTTTGACTAAAAATTTAAATAAAAGAAGGTTTTGGTAAAGTAAAAATAAAAATAATTATCATATCCTCAAAATTACATAAACATAGGGGGCCGCCGCAACCCCCAGCGATCTCCTCCCGCTTCTCGGGCTGTGAGCGGACCCTCCACCGAGACCTCGATTCGCCGTCGCCGGCGGTGCTCGGCCGCACCTGCTCCTCGCCGCTCCCGGCCCAGTCCCCGCAAACTTATTTTTTATGATCTACTATGTGAATACTTTATTTTTAATAATGTTCATGAGCAATGTTTGGGCATACTTTGTGTGGGGCACCTATAAACTAAAACATAGTGATCATAAACATCGATTTAATTCCACTAACAACTACTTCTATAATATTTACAATTTTGTGAATGAAAATGATTTTTGTGTTTTTTCTTTAGAATACTTTTTATAAGATGGCCCCTTATAATGTGCCCCTATTTGAACTTTCTAAAGCCATCTTTATATTTCAAAGGCCAGAGAATTGAAAAAAATACTAAGTACTTTTCTAATAACTGTCATGCAAAAGAAATCAAATTGGGTGTTGGAATTTTGCCCCGAAACAGTATTACTATTAACTTGATGCTTGTATTAATTTTTTAGATGAATTCTCTACCACAATTTTTAAGATTATGTGGTGAGCTAATATCTTTCTATATGATGTGATGGCACGTAACAACCTTAAGCATGCTCCTTCCCGGACCTTCTTCTAAATACAATATTTTCTTAGTATGATTATTGAGAGTTTCCTTTTTCTTTTCAAAGCAAAAGATAAAGTTAAATCAGCGATGTGTTAGAAATATGAAAAGTTTAAGATGATGGTAACGCGGAATCTTAATCTTGTTTATTCCTCTTTGGGGAGTTACTCAAAGAAAGATAGCTGGTACAAACACGGAGCTTAATTTGATTTGGTGATGATCAATCTTAGCACTTTGTGTAAATAATTATAGACATAGGGAGAGAGCTTCACTATATTTTTTTGTGTTGTGTGATTGTATAATTTTTCCTGCTTGGTCTTAGTAGTTATTATGATTGTAATAAATGGTTATTAGTATGGTATTATTATGAGTAAACTGAATACCCATTGAATGTTTTATTCAATGATTAATCGTGTGGAGTAGTGGAATAGGTCTAAGTATTTGATTCTGCTCATGATATAATGATGAGATGTATGTATTTTGCAAGTCAAGCTGAAGCTTGTGCACATTTACTAATAATAAACCCATTGAATTTTAATATATAAAGTTAAATATGAATAATATCCAAATTTAATAAAATAATAGAATAGGATTCAATGATGATAATAGATTTTTGTTGCTTGTGAAATTCGATATTAATTGTAAATAATATGGGTGAGTTTAAGGATGACTCCAGATATCCATTATCCATGAGTCTGATCCTAATCTGTCCTGTTTATATTTGATTCAAAACAATTTTAGATTGGATTTGGGTTCGAACTTTTCAAATCTATAATATATCTGAAAATATTCTGATCAAATATGGATTTGGGGTGATTTGACTCGAATCCGAACCAAATAGGTGACATTTTATAAATTTATATTTAAAAATTTTTAAAATTATAATTTTTATTACTTTAACCTATTTTTATATTAAAATTTATATAATTTATAATATTTTCGTCATTCGGATCGGATTGGGGTTATGTGGATTCGGATTAGATATAATAAATAAAATAGACATTATTTTTGTTGCCCAAGTCAACGTGGAAAAACGGTGATTATAATGTTTTTGGGAATAAAAAATGGCGATAGAATAATGTTTTGCGTATTCATGGCTGGCTCATCTCTCCCACGTCTCAATCTGCACATGTCAATAATTGTGGAGAAGTTCCTTCTTTCTTTATTCTTTCTTTTGGGATCTGGCCAAGCTTCCGATCACTCTCGGTCAAATGTTTGTGGGCAAACATTACCACAGTGATTGAACAAGTCTTGCTATCCCCCAATTTTCTAGTAACAAAAAAATTTTTTAAAAAAATATTTATGTAAGAATCACTAGAATATTATATATATATATATATATATAATCGAATACAAAAAACTAATGCTCACGTAATACAACACGTCGGCTGCTACTATTTTGGATGTAATTGTCCATTTGTTCTTTCTTTCTAGAACATTGTCCATTAGGTTGATTGGTGGGCTGGGTCTCACCACTTCCAACTGCTTTGCTAATGCAGAAAACTACCTCCTCCAAACCAGAGTGGAATGCAATAACAAGGTAGGTTCACATGGTATCGCATGTGACATCGAATTGAGCTTTGTTTGTGGCTGCTTTGCATGGTATCACGTGGTATCACATGGTCTTTGCGATAAGTATGTTATATTTTTGTCCGTAGACATCGATGCACATAGTTGCCTTTTCTTTTAATGCCCCGTAATGCGTATCAAGCAAATTCTAATATGGGTTTGGTTCATCAACGGACAAAAAATGGTGTATGATACTAGGGGTGGGCATCGGTCGGACAAACATCGGACAAGTTATTGTCCGCGTCTGTCCGAAATTTTGTCGGACAAAACTTGTCCGACCGAGTTAACGTCCGACTTGTCCGTCGGGCCCGGACAACGTCCGTGGACGGTCCGAAATTATACCCTAATTATTAACCTTAACCCTACTTATCAATATACTTATCCAATGCCGCTCCGCCGCCGCCGTCGCCGCCGCCGCCACCGCCACCACCACCCACCCCCGCAGCCCTCTTCGCCGCCCTCCCCCGACCTCCGCCGCCCTCCCCCGACCTCCGCCGCCCTCCCCCGGTCGCCGCCCTCCCCGCCCTCCTCCCGCCCTCCCCCGCCCTCCCCGCCCTCCTCCCGCCCTCCCCCGCCCTCCGCCGCCCTCCCCCGCCCTCCGCCGCCGCTCCCCCGCCCTCCCCTTTCCTCCTGTCGGCGCCCTACCCCGACCTCCGCCACCGCCTCGACTCCGCCGCCGCCTACCTCCGCTGCCCTGCCTCCGCCGACTGCCTTTGCCACCGCCTGCCTCCGCCAGACCGCCGCCCTCTGCCTCCGCCGGTCCGTGGGCGGCGCGGCAATGGTTTGGACGGGGAAGAGAAAAAGGGCCGGTGGTTTGAGCAATGGCAATATCGTAAATAAGATTTGACTCGAGTCGACTCGACTCCGTCCCGTGTCAATAATAATAACTAACTCAAAATAAATCCTAAAAAAATCCATAAAATAGAAAAAAAATTTATAAAATAAAACAAACAATATAAAATCATAACGACATGCTTTATAACTAATAACCCACCCAAATTCCATGTAACACGTCCTAACGCGGTAAACGACCTAAAATCAATTTTACGATCCACTATATATAAAAATAAAAAAATAACTGGCATATTAACTAAATTACAAGTAGTTTGATATGATTATTAATGCGAATGTATAGTTCTAAATTCCTAAATATAAGAGTGACTTTTATCCTTTTTATATGTATGTCATTTTTAGATATTTAAGATATTAAATATCGATTTTATGTATAAATTTAATTAATTTTACTGTATATTTATATTTTAAAATTTTTATAAACTATAATATTAGTCTTATAAATGTTAAAGACATTATATTATTGATATAAAATATCGGACATTCGGTCGGTCGTTCGGTCGGACAAAAAATGTCCATGTTTGGTTTGTTTTAATTCGGTCGAATTCGGTCGGTCAAATTCGGTCGGACATGCTTCGGACGTCGGACGGACGGACAAATTCGGACGTCCGCGCCCACCCCTACTCACATAATACAACACGTCTGCTGCTACTATTTTGGATGTAATTGGCTACTTGTTCTTTCTGTCTAGAACATTGTCCATTACATGGCCAAATCATACAATTTTTGATTTAATTAAATAGAAGGTTATTTAGGATTTGCTATTTAATAGTTAAATATTGGACTCTAAGATCATTAAGATCATTACTAATTATAGAGAATTTTAATTTTCAAAACATACTCAAATATGTTGGAACTGTTGAAGCATGATACCAACGCTTTCAAGCTTCAACTCCTCAAAAGTATTAAATATTTGACTTATTAGCTTAATGACTGAGACAAACAATCAAAATGGGGCCACTGTCTTATAGAATTTGTTAGTGGTTTATACCTGTCGCCATCTTATATCCCATAAATCTTAGTTCTTAGTAAAAAAACGATATCAAATAAAAAGATTATCTAAAAATTAAGTTATACATACCTTTAATCTGATCACTACAGGACCGAATTGGATTAAATCGGATTATTATTCAATCTTTTTCATTGACAGGATACAAGTGAGTTTGATGGTTCCATTCAAAACAAAGGCAATTCATAATCTCTTTGTAAGTTTGGATATAGATAAACTAGGCAAGATGTGCTATGTGCGACTTATACCGGATAAATTTAATTTTATACATAAACTCTTATTGAATAAGAAGACAGATTGTAATAATTTAATTTTTTTTAATTTTTTAAAAAATTTAGATTAGTCAAGTTCGAACTCGTGACCATCTGCATGAGTTATTTTTATTGTATTTTTAAAAAAATTTATATTTTAATTAGTTAAATTTCTTATTTTTTATTAGAGATTAGTATTGAGTTCCACCAGTGGTTGTGCTGGTGGTGGCAAATTAAATAAAAACAAAAAGTTTATAGGCTGTTATTATTATTATAATAATACATATATACATATAAGCATGGTTCTTCCCTTATCAATAGTTTCCATCCCTTCAACCAAACGAGTCAAAGGCCAAAGGACCGTATCTACTCACAAACTAGCCTTATTTACATGAGCCACAACTCATATAGCTTACATAAGATATACATTTTATTATAAGCAATTTAATGGGTCCTAAAATTCAAAATCCACATAGATAAAAAATAAATAAATAATAATGGTAATTATATAATTTCAACTCAATCTAATATTTTTACCCTTTCATCTTGATTATCAAAATAATTATAATAAAAATTAATTTCAAAATATCTACTAATTTGTGCATCTTTTAAAAGTTTAAAAATAAGTTATAATAATGTCAAAAAAGATAAAATTTTATCAAATTCCTACTCATGGACACTACTTTTAAATATATATATATATATTATTGAGAATTAGTATCAATCAGCCCTTTGATTACAAGGACAGTTGGATGATATAGATAATTTTAACTATATAAAAAATTTTATTGCCACGTAATTTGAATCAGTGGCCGGATTTAAAAGTTGCTGATTTTTTCTTGTTCACTGTTGCTTGTTGCTGATGTGAAGGCTCTTCAATCTTACTTTGTGATACTCAGTAAAAAAAGTTTAAACTAAATATATAACTCATACAAGGTATATACATATATTTTAAAAAAAACACTGGAGGAAAATTATGCATTAATGATCACGCCTAGCGCGGGAAAGGTGATACAGTTTGTGGGCCGAAGCGACGGAGTTGCACACGTTTAGAAGCTCAAAATACAAAGCCTAAGTCCCGCCGCCAGAGAGAAGCAGTCAACGAAGATGAGCTTTGAATAGGTGCGAAGAGTTCTCGGGTCCTTAATAAGAGCTCGACTCGCTGGGCTGATCCGCCACTGCATTCTCACGTAGGAGAAGCAAGGAAAGTGGCATTCTCATCCCAGATAAGGTAAGCCCATCACAATGTGTCACCATCGGTAATGATGAGGACGTCATGATGGAATTTGAAGCAAGGGACGTC
>JAURVB010004293.1:0-13902 GCA_033002965.1 Piper betle
TGATGAGACAGCTAAACTAAATTCTTAATTTATGAGTTAGAATATAGATAGTTTACCTATTAGTATATTTTTATCATTTGACGAATCATCGTTAGTTTGTCACAGAAATGGGCAAGTATCCGGTCTACATATTTTAAATCTTGAGATGCGCTGGAGTGGATGCATACATTGACCAAGTGATATTTATGTGAGAACTTTATAACTGGCCCTATACTGTCATGCCAATTGTGATAAACATATATATACCCCCTGAAACTTTACAGTGCGCTGCGTGAAAATGCAGCGCACTGGGGCAGCGTATTGATCGCGGCCGTCGGATCGCGATCCGACGGCCCACAACGAAAATACCCCCCCCGTCGACGAAATTTCCCGCCCGCCCGCCGTTCCCGCGCCCCGTCGCTTCCCGCCCGCCGTTCCCGCGCCCATTCCCGCCGCTCGTCGATTCTATAAAGAGGGCCCGCCACCGACCCGTCCAACCCATCCTCCGCTGCCCCCCACCCCGCCGTCCCCCGTCGTCCCCGCCCCCTGCCCCCCCTTTCCTTCCCTCCCCTGTTCTCACAAAACCGCCCCCTTGCCCCCGCCCCGCCCGGGCCCCTGCCCCCGTCGCCGCCCCCGCCCCCGCGCCGTGCCCTGCATCCCGCCCCCTGCCCCCCCTTTCCTTCCCTCCCCTGTTCTCACAAAACCCGCCGCCCTTGCCCCCGCCCCTGCCGCCGCGGCGCCCCTGCCCCGCCCCGGCCCAGGCCCCTGCCCCCCTGTCGCCGCCCCCGGCCCCCGCGCCGTGCCCCGCATCCCGCCCCCTGCCAATCCTCCATCCCCTGTCTCCCCGCCCCTGCCGCACCCCGCTCCCGCCCCCGCCGCCGTCTGCCGCCTGCTGCCCCCCACCGGTCCAGGCCCCCTGCCCTCCCCCTCGCCGTCCCCCGGCCCCCGCGCTCTAACCCGCCTCCCGCCCCTGCCGCCCCTGCCTCCCCACCCCTGCCGTCCCTCCCTCCCCTGCCTCCCCAACCGTCTTCCGCCCCTGCCCCCGCAACCGTCTTCCGCCCCCTGGCCCCCACCCCCTCGCCGGCCCGCCCGGCCCCTGCCACCCCCCTTCCCACAGCTGCCGCCCCCTGCCACCCCTCCCTCCCCTGCCCTTCCCACATTTGCCGCCGCGCCCCCCACTGCCCCTTGCCGCGCCCCTCGCCGCCCTGCGCCCGCATCCGCCCGCGCCCCCACTGACCCTTGCCCCGCCCCTCGCCGCCCTGCGCCCCCATCCGCGCGCGGCCCCCTGCCACACCTGCGACACTGCAATAACCCGCCGCGGTCGTCCCGACTCGAGTCATAAAAAAATTGACTCGGTCACGCGCGAGTTTGCTAGTTTTGAACGGTAAAGTTAAATTTTTTTTATGGGCTTCTGTGGCATATATTTATATTTGACGGTAAATTTATATTTTTCAGGTCACAGGGAGTCGAGGTCGCCAAAATTACATCTTTCAGAATACGAAAATCAGGTTAGAGTTAAGTCTTTAAAAATATTTTGACTTAATTAAAGCATGTTTATTGCGCTTATTTTAATTGAAAATAATCTTAGGTTTTATAAATTTTATATTTTTTTAAGAATGGACAAGCTTGAAGATAAAGCATACGAGGAAGAAGATATAAGCAAAAATATTACAACAATTTATCCTATTGTAGAAGATGAGTTCAAACCGAAGGTTGGGATGCAATTTGATTGTTTGGACGATGCACTCGATTTATACAGTAGGTATTCAAAAATGGCCGGTTTTGGTATACGTAAACATAGTACAAACTATCATAAGAGAACAAAAGAGTTATGGTCGCAAGTATTCGTGTGTTCTAAAGAAGGTCATTTCAGAGAAGATGAGCGAAAAAGAGAAATACCTGACAAAGGAAAAAAGAGAACTCATCCTATAATAAGAGAAGGTTGTCAAGCACGCATGAGGGTAACTAAGAATAAAGAGGGCACATGGAATGTCATGTATTTCGAAGAAGGACATAGTCATGCACTCCTTACACCATCAAAAATTCAATTTCTCAGGGCACATAGGCATGTTACAAGTGTGCACCGAAACTTGATTGACCAATTCGGAGAGGCTAACATCAAAACTTCTCAACTAATGTCTGTGCTAGAAATTGAAGCAGGTGGGGCAGAAAATATTGGTTGTACAGAGATAGATATTAGAAATGTGCAGACAAAATATAGAAAAGGAGATAAAGGAAATTGATGCCCAATTATTGATGGAACACTTCGAGGAAATGAAAGAAATGAATAACTCCTTTTTTTATTGCTATGAATTGGATGATGAGGGCAGATTAAAACATTGTTTTTGGGCGGATGGAATTGCAAGGAAAAATTATCAGCTATACTCAGATGTGATCATTTTTTATACAACATATAATACAAATAAATATTCACTTGTTTTTGCCCCATTCACCGGAGTAAACCATCACAGGCAAACAATTACATTTGGATGTGCATTTTTGTGTAATGAGAAGACAGAATCGTTTGTGTGGCTTTTTGAAACATTTTTAAAATGCATGGATGGAAGGCATCCCGGGGCAATTGTTACTGACCAAGATCCGGCAATGGATAAAGCAATTAAATTGATATTTCCTTCAACATATCATCGTCTTTGCATTTGGCATATCCTTAAGAAGGAGACTGAAAAATTAGGTGCAATTGCTCACAGGAAGGAGTTTTATGAGCCATTCCACAGTTTAATTTATGGTGCGGAAAACGAAGAAGTCTTTGAATCACAATGGAGTGCACTAATGAAAGACAATTGCGTAGTGGGAAATGAGTGGTTGAAATCTATATATGCAATTCGTCATGCTTGGGTGCCAGTGTATAGTAAAGGTATATTTTTAGCTGGTATAAGAAGTTCACAACGAAGTGAATCCCAAAACTCATTTTACTCAAGGTATGTGAACAAAAAAAATAGCCTCATTGAGTTTATACATAGATATGAGAGAGCTATCAAAAGACAGAGATTGAACGAGGCAAAAGAAGCATATGAAAATACATATAAAAGCCCTAAATTGGTCACCCCATTCAATATGGAATGTACGATGGCAAAAGTTTATACTCGAAAAGTGTTTTATAAGTTTCAAGAAGAACTACAATACAGTATGGCTTGTTGCTCATCTCATAAGAAATTAGATGGGGAGGATGTTGAACAGTATGATGTAACATGTTGTAGAAATAGTAAAGGCTTGGTTTCACATGTTATTTACAAAGGAGCTAATAGGAGATGCACGTGTAGTTGTCAGCTTTTAGAAAGTGAAGGTTTGCCCTGTAGACATTTGCTATATGTACTTAGATTGAATGAGGGGGATATTTTTCCTGAAATGTATATCATGAAGAGATGGACAATTGACATAGCAAAGGAAGTTGTTTTTGATGGTGAGGGAGTGGAACTTCATGGTGATTGTCAGAAAACGTTATTCTCAAATTGGGGAGAATTGCACTGTATATTTAATCGATGGGCCAAAAAGGCATATTCGTCATCTGAAAAGTTTGAACTCGCCAAGCAAAAATTGTTGGAGATAGAAAAATTGGTAGAAGATGTGGTAGATGATCGGCATCATGGAATACAACTACATCATGGAATACAAGTCCATCCACCTGCACAATCAAAGACAAAAGGAAGTGGTAAAAGATGGAAGAGTGGTAAAGAACTTGCACTGGACCATTTGGGAAAAGATAGGTTGTGCCATGGTTGTAATCAACGGGGAGTTGGGCATGATAAACGCACTTGCCCTGCAATTGTATCACGGTAATGTTGCCTAAGAAACCCTTCTTTTGATGTTTGTTATATATATATTTTTGTGATTATTTTCCATGTTTTGTTTTTAAATATATAGGCAAAAATTTGTTCCATCTGAAAGTGGAGTCGTGGAGGCTATTCAGGGGTGTCGGCGGAGCGATGGCGATTGTCAAAGCAGTGATGCACTATGATAGCTCCGAATTTGTAACTTGTTACCATGAAATGTTATTTGCTTTAATCAAATTTCATACTTTTGTAACTTGTAATTTGTACTTGTATTCATCATGTACAAGAAAGATGGATTCCTTGGTCTTGATTTTTGATTTATTTAAATATTATAAGAATATTAACTACAATCGCGACCAAGTCAATTTTTTTAATTTAATATTATAAGAATATTAACTACAATCTCCGGGCGGGGCCGGGGGCAGGGGCGGGGCAGGGGCTTGCAGGGTGGGGGCGGGGGCGAGGGCTGCGGGTCAGGACTCAATCCCGACTTAAGTTAATATTACAAAAAAAAATTAAATAAAATAATTTCGTAATAAAATCTTTATTCGATCCCGACTCGAGTTAAAATAATTTATTACGGAATTATTTTATTTTTGTTAAAATTTATTTTGTAATAAAATTTTATTCGGTAATAAAGTTATTTTGTAATAAAAACTTGACTCGGTCCCGCACATAATCGAGTCAGGTTTTTATTACAAAATTATTTTATATTTTTTAAATTTATTTCATATTATTGACTCGATCCCGACTCGAGTCAAGTTTTTATTACGATCTTATTTTTTTAAAAAAATTATTCAATAATATTAAATTGACTCCAGTCGAGATCGAGTCAAATTTTTTTATGACATTATTTTATTTTTTAAAATTTATTTTGTAATATTAACTCGAGTTCGATTGAGTAAAATTTTTATTACCAAAATACTCTCCCCTGTTTCTTCCTCATTTGTTTAGGCGTGCCACCCCCTGCCGGCGACCTTGCCGCCAGCAGCGCGTTGGCCAACAATGTCGCCGCCTCGGGGCTGGATGGGCCTGCTGGGAAATGTGCGGCGCCGGTCTCGTGTGGGACCGAATAAAGTTTTTATTACAAAATTATTTTATTTTTTAAAATTTATTTCGTAATATTGACTCGATCTCGTGCGAGATCGAATCAAGTATTTATTATAAAAAATTTTATTTTTTTAATTTATTTCGTAATATTGGCTCGATCTCGTGCGAGATCAAATCAAGTATTTATTAAAAAAATTTTATTTTTTTAATTTATTTCGTAATATTAACTCGAGTCAGGGACCGAGTAAAGTTTTTATTACGTTTTTACCCTCCCCTGTTCCCCCCTGCTCTCTCTCGCCGCGCCACCCCACCGCCGGCGACCTCGCCGCCGGCCACCCGCGGGGGGGGCGAGGGCGAGGGGCTGGGGCAGAGGCTGCGGCGAGCCGACGGGGGCAGGGCGGCGGGGGCGGGGGCAGGGGCCGGGTGGGGCAGGGGCATGGGCGGCCGGCGGGGCGAGGGGCGGGGCCAGGGGCAGGCCGGGGCGGGGGCAAAGGCAGCGACGGGGCCTGGGGCGGGCGGTGGGACGGGGGCGGGACGGGTGCGGCCGGTGGGCGGGGTGCGGTGTGGCGGGGGGGGTGGTGGGTTGATTGTGGGCCGTCGGATCAGGATCCGACGGCCCACAATAGGCAGCGCATTGGCGCTGCCAAAATAGGGCAGCGCACTGTAGCGCTGCCTGCTATATACCCCTTGTACTAAAATGCGGCCTAGTTCACTACTGATGGGCCTGGCCATGAGCTTCAGTGGTCTCGGCTTGCAAGGGACTTGATGGGCTTCCAACAGAGGAACCTACTGGGTTTGGGTCCCAGACACCAAATAAACTGGAGATGGGCTTGCATATGCACAGACCTCCGGATGAAAGCAACAAACCAGCACTTGGACATAGCAGCGCTAAGTGGCAGCATGGATCTTGACACGGCTTTCGAGTAGCGAACGACAACATGATGCAGACTCGGGCAGTTAAATTGAGCGAACCGGCTCACGAATATTTGGCAAAAGAGGCCATCTAGGCTCTTGTAGTGGAGAAGTATAAGCCGGAGAAGGCCGTTGGAAGGTTGCCAAAGACAGTGCAACGTCAACGATGTGTGTGCTGTGCCAAGAGCACTTGGTGGAGGGGGTGGACGTTGCATCCATGCCTTGCTACCATGAATTCCATACAGATTGCTTGTTTCCATGGTTGGACTGGAGCCGGTTCTGCCCAACTGCCGGTTCGAGTTGCCACGGGAAAATGGCTAGACCTCTGGATAAATATCATAGTTTTTATTTTTTCATGTAAATTAAAAAATTGTTCCAGATTTACTAAATATATAATGATATGTATGTTTATGTAATTGATTCATTAATTTTGTAATTTTTGCTAAGACCAATTTGAGATTACAGATCTTGCAGTACCAATTGAATTTGAGCGACCCTCAGTAATGTTATTATGCAATATTTTGTTTAGCTTTTAGAATTTTGTTGAAAAGAGGTATGTTGACAATTAGGCCGGCATGATTCCCAGCAAGGTTCTTAATCAAGTTTAAGTAACTAAAGAAAGTTTTAATTAGTAGTTAGCACTGTGTGTTAGTAGTGTTACTAATAATTCCCAAGGAACTTTTAATTGTTCAAAATAAAAGAACTAATCGTTTACCATACGCAATGTGTGTGGTAATACAATTTTTTTTGTTTTATATATATTGATTATTATTTTAAGAGTCAATTATGGAATAATAACGCCGAGGTGGACCTTTTTTAAACAAATAGCAGGTAAAACTAAAACCCTGCATGTCATTAGGGAAAAATTTATTAAAATAGCTCTGCTTTCAAACACTTCATTTATTCATGGATGCAGTAGCACACAATGGGGAAGGCCCATTTGGTGATTGATGAAGGCATACAACACAGCAAATAGACTTCAAGCAAAAGAAAGAAGAAAAACTCCGTAAGCTCTCTATGCTTCTAAATTTCGGATATCGCCGACGCCACGAACTCTTCAGTTACTTGACTTCTGTTCAGAGCTACGGGAAACCTATGGATATGACATGAAAATCTGATCATCTTAAACCATCAAAAACAGCACGATTAAAGATTAGATAGAAAATTAAACATCAAATAGCATATTATACAAAATCAAAAATCACTCAAACATGTATAACATGTTATCATTCATTGGAAATGAAAGTTATATGAATGTTCTTCCAATCTGTGGATAAAATTTTAATGGCCCGGATATTTTTCTTGACGACAACCTTTCTCCTTTGTCTGAATTTGAGACCTTATGTGCGGAGTTCGGTAAAAGTAATTGAACCTTATGGTGTAAATTTAAACTAGTTTCTTTCTTTTCTTCACGCATAAATTTAAACTAATTCAAAATAAATATAGCCAATGTATTAAAAAGGGATGGAGAAAAATGTTTTACTACCCCAATTGATGTCACAAAATTGCAAACTGCACATTTGACAGACCTTGCTCCATACTGGTACATTGGCAACGTGCGGCAATTTCCACAATTTACATGAGCAACCTGGTTGGCTGCAGCATAAAACCATTCATATTTCAATCAAAACACATGTCATTTCTGTCCATTTTGATTGATGTTATTCTTAGCAATTTCTTCAATTTGCAAGATTTTTGAAAGTTATACGTACCACCTTCCTGTATCCCGATTAATGGTGTGACAACAAGAACACTCTACTCTTGCTGCTCCGCGAATGTACATTAGCAGAGTATGACAGACTCCACATACCAACTGAGCCATTTCTGCTCCTGCTATGGATCAAAATCTCGCAACCAATTGTAAGACAGAATCACAAAAACTCCAAGGATATGCAATCATCCTCTGCATGAAAGTCATAGTAGAATAACAGAATTCCCTCTTAAAAAATCTAAGGAATTAGCCTACAAAAAGGAGACTGCAACACATTTGAGTGGATAGCCATGAAAAGCAGAATCACTAGAGAAAACCCATAATTCATAACTCCTGAGCGACTCAATTGTTGTAAACAAAATCTAAATGAAGATAAATTATAGTTATAGTTATTATCAGGGAAGTGATGGTTTTTGTAAACTCTAGAAATTAGTCACCAGAAAAATGGATGAGAAGCACACCTGCTGGTGGAACTATTGTCACTGCATTGCACACAGCACAGCGCACAGAAGTTGCTCCCATTGGATACACGAGGAGATTTCTGCATCCTGAACAAACCAGTTGGCTCTGCGCACCTGAGTAAACATTTATAATTCAAGTATGAGCTTGTATTGTTGCTTTTAATTCAACAATGTTTTGGAAGAAAATCCCCCATATTAATGAGCTAAATATTGAAATTGACAGCAAAAAAATAGGAAGAAAAAATGTATGCATTGTTCTGAACATGAATCCAAAACTTGCAGATTTATCTCCAGAGAAACAGCCAATTTACATTACTCAATATTCAATTCATGATTTCAGAATCATTAAGTTGTAAATGCGTCTACTTGATAAGGCTAATTATAATAAAACTTTGAGTAGATGTGACTCAATCAAACAGGCAAACCATGAATTGGAGGTGTAAACGCTGGTGCTGGTGCAGAGTAAGGAGCAAGAGGGACTGGCATTACTTGTTGGATGGAATATTACTCCCCGTAGCTTTCTCCCAACCTCACTACATGCTCAATTCATCAATATGAGCACCATTTGTTCCCATTTTCAAAACACTGAAAAGGCACATGATAGAAGACATCTGCAATCAACACAATATCCAAATGCTCATGCAAATTATACCAAAAACAAAGCACCCAATTCCCAAAAGTTCACCTTTAAGCACTAGACATGACTCTGGGCAGGCCAATCCCAGATAGCATGTGCTAAAAAAAGGGCAAAGGAGATGTAAAGAAGAAATGGAATTCAGACGAAAATCATAGAATGGGGATGCTCTACTTGCCTTTGTAATTAGCAGACAAAGTGCAGATGATAATTGAGAGAAAGAGAAAGGCTGCTAGAGACAGAGAGGAGAAGAAATCTGGAAAAGAAGAGATGTTTGCCTCTTGTTTAGTTGTTATTGGAGGAGTATATACTGAAGTATAGAGAATAGTATGCACATTTTGAGGCATTTCACACTCATCTTTTGTCAGTCTCTCACCCAATCCTGAGTTCTCTAAGTGTTATTCAACCTTTAAAGTTTTGGGTGTACGAAGCAAAATGAAAGTGCATGGATGAGAAGGCTAGCTTCAACTTTAGATTCCCCATTTTTCTATGTTACAATAAGTACAAGAACCAATCAATCAAAATGCCCGCACCGATGAAAATAGTAGAAGATTATTTAATTTTCAAGTCAAATATAAGCAACCCCAGATTCAACCACTCCTTCGCAAATATACCACTGAGAAGCTTACAAGGTGTCAAATTTACCAAAATGTCATAAGTTTACCCAATTAATTATTTATGGGAGTTTGGGCATCACAGAAGAATACAACACAATTGACGGAAAAAAAGAACAAAAATGAAAATTGGCATACAAAGATATTTCAGGTATCATATTTCATAAATCAAAATAATAAAGAATGTCTTGTGCACAATTTAGCAAACCCCAATAACAACCTCACTTTTCTTAGCTTTGTAAATTCCTATCTAGCTACTTTTGAAAAATCAACACATACCATGCAACCAATCTTTAGATTGTTAAAATTAAAATAAGTCAAAACTCTCAATAGGAGTCTGGCCTAATTAATGCAAACTAATAAACCTAATAATTTCTTTAAAAGTAATTAACCAAGTTGAAGATTATAAGCATCAATCCACAAATATATTTAAATATTATCCCAGTAAATATCGGATGTGAGACTAACTAACTAATTAGTGGATCCTACATTCCACCCACCCTCTTAAAAACATCATCTTGATCCTCTATCTAACAAGTCTTCACATATTCACATAGAAACTCACCGATAAACTGTCAAGAACAAAAATTCCACCAAATATGCACATTGTTAATATACTGCATTCAAGAACACCATTTTGACCCCCTATCTAACAATTCTTCATATATTCACATAGAACCTCACTATTATATTGTCGAGGACATAAATTCCACAAAATATTCAAATTGTCAATACTACACTAAAAAGCATCATCTCGATCTTACAATTCTACATATATTCACACAGAATCTCACTAATACATTGTCGAGATCATAGATTCCACAAAATATGCAAACTATTAATAGTTAAATAAGCCAAAAAAAAACAGAAATTCAAAAAAAATGTCAATAATTAATACCCCAACATTTCTTGTTAATACTAATCTTGATATTCCATCTAACAGTTATTCAAATATTCATTCCCACAGAAGCTCACCAATACCATGCCAAAAATTACCTATTGTTAATACTCCAACAGTCATAAATGCTACTACGTTGCTGGTCCCAAGCCCAGATAAAATAGGATTTTTGGCAGAAGAAAAAGCATTCGGCCATGGAAAATTTTGAGATTTGCAATTGCAGGGATCGTAGTTTAGGGTACTAGGCGGAAGAAGAAGAAGAAGACATGAACATTAATTTTGATGATAAGAAAAAAAAATTCCACAAAAGATGCCAATTTTTTTAAACTTGAATAAGCTGTAACAACATTATATCCAATAATTCTTTATATATTCACCTAGAAATTCTACAAAACAAGACAATTCTTTAATACCCCAAAAAGCCCAAAACATCAATCTTGATCCACATATCTATCTTCATGCATTCGCCTAAAACCTCACCAACGCATTATCAAAAAAACAGAAACTCCACAAATTCAAACAAACCAGGTAGGTACCTGAACTCCACCATCTCCGGAGCTGCAGGCGGAGATGAGGGGGACTGCCAGAGCTCGTTCGACCGTCACAGGGACCTTGACGCTGAATTCCTTGGTCCATCGGGGATCGTCGGCGTGCACCCCAACTCGGCCATCAGTCTCGTCGGAGGCCTCAGGAGCATCGTCCCTACTCAACCCCAGCATGCTTGCGATCCTCTTTAACAACCCCATCGCCGGAAAATCGGTAGCCCGCGCCGGCGAGAGGAAGGAAAACGGAGGCGGCGGTGATGTTGGGTTGTGGCGTTCCCAATAAAAAATAACGGCCGGTATTTTAGGAGAGGTTGGGCATGGATAAGGATTCTTGGGCTTTAAAAGGTGTGGGGAAGGGTTATGCACCGGCACCCTTTTCATTTTATTATTTTTCTCTCTTTCCTTGTAAGCGTCAACCTCGTCCACTTTACAACCTTTTTTGGTATCTTTTTTTTTCCCTTCTACTTGTTTCTTTTTTGCCTCTCAATTCATGCATTTTTTTTTATTTTTTTGTTATTTCTTTAGATTATGAATATCTATTTAATTTTTTTATTCAATATGCATGTTCGTCATGTGAGTGTATGATTATGAATTTTGGAGTGAAAAATTATACTTATTTTTTCTCATTGGAACCTTTTCGAACATAGGATTAGTAATTAAGAGATCTAACTAAACAAAATAGAACCCATTTTGTTATTTTATTTTTTTTACTTTTTTACTATTGTATGAATTAAATAAATTATCGTACTAAATGATTATTAGTAACATGATTAATTTCTCTATTTATATTAATTAATATTAATATTAATATTATTTTGTATGATGATAAGTATTATTTGTATTAATTTATGATTCATACTGTATGTAAACTAATATTTATATTATATTGAATATTGATTATATTTCTAGTACTCTATTTCATTTATTACACTTATGTTTAATAAAATGCTAATATTTAATTATAATTTAATTAGTTATTACTTTTATCATTTTGGTTTATTGATCTCTATATCTTCATGCATAATTAAAATTAAAAATGGAAAAAAAATTTAGTTAATCTCACTACAATAGAAAATCATGTTACATTCATGCCCAATTAAATAAGTTAGTAAAAAAAACATATTAACCAATTAATATTTATTTCCTTTGTTTCACGTTGTCTTATAATAACAAGAGGTTTATTTGGGCATAATAACTAATTGATTATATATATTGTCTAATACAGTATAAATTAATTGTTGTGATATTAAGTGCTTCATTATATTATATATATAGTATAACCATTATATTGATATCAAACTTTTAAAATATTATTAAATAAATAAGGCATTATTTTTGTATCGTGTTAATTTATCAACTTTTTTGTTTGCTATGAGAATGATAAATTAATTTTTAAAAATGCTTAAATTATTAATGAGTACTTAAGGCAAATTAATAAATATGATTATATTTATTTTTGGCTAAATTAATAAGTTATCATGTAGTTTATAATTCTAACTATTATATATGGTTGATAAGACATTAACTATTTTATTAATTTTTAAGTTAGAATATAAATAACTTATTAGTATATTTTAATCATTTGAAAAATTTTCATTAGTTTACCCATTTTAATATTTTATTCGTTATTATATATTGTTAATTATTAACATCCTAATAATAATTAATGATTTGGTGTGACTATATAAATTTAGCCGGGTCAATTATTAACGAAATTGTTAAATTAATAGAAAATAATAATTTATAAACCAAAAGATGGCCTTATTCTATAAATTAAATATAGAGTTAATTCCTCCTATACACAACTGATTTAGTTTTGCTCATCCTTTGCAATCAAGACGAATTAACTGCCATGGACGACAACAACGAGACACAACAAGGAGATGAACATGGTGGGCATGATGGATGGGAAGACGCCGAGAACAACCCTAATTATCAATCCTTCTACTTCGACACCACAGAGTTCTACGACTTAGACTTAGACGACGACTTCGATGACGACTTTGATGAAGTTGCTGACCCTGCCTTCAATCAAGGTCCATGGGGGTTGTTCTCAGTTGTTATTCCGTCGAGTGCAGACGAAGGCAATCATCAAGAAATGGATGTGTCAATAAATGACAACTACGGAGAGGGTTACTTTGAGGCGGCTCCGGCAGCGAAGGAGGCCATCCGGGCTCTTGTAGTAGAGAAGTACAAGGTGGAGAAGGGTGGTCGGAGGGTCGCCGGAGACAGTGCAACGTCGACGATGTGTGTGGTGTGCCAAGAGCAGTTGGTGGAGGGGGTGGACGTTGCATGCATGCCTTGCTCCCATGATTTCCATGCAGATTGCTTGTTTCCATGGTTGGATAGGAGCCGGTTCTGTCCCATCTGCCGGTTCGAGTTGCCACGGGAAAACGGTTGGACCTCTGGATAAATATCATCATAGTTTTTGTTTTTTTTCGTGTTTTTCATGTAAATTAAAAAATTGTTCAGATTTAGTAAATATATAATGATGATATGTATGTTTATGCAATTGATTCATTAATTTTGTAATTTCTAATAAGACTAATTTGGGATCATAAATCTTGCAGTACTGATTTGAATTTAAGCTACTCTCGGTAATGTTATTATGCAATATTTTGTTTAGGTTATTGAATTTTTTTCGATACATATTGATTATTATTCTAAGAGTCAATTATGGAATGATAAGGCCGAGGTGGACCTTTCTTAAGCAAATAGAAGTTAAAACTAAAACTCTTTATATCATCAGGGGAAATTTTATTAAAATTGCTCTGCTTTCAAACACTTTATTTATTCATGGATGAAGTAAATAGACTTCATGCAAAAGAAAGAATAAAAAATCCATAAGCTCCCTACGCTTCTAAATTTCTGATATCGCCGACGCCTATGGACAAGACATGAATATCTGATCATCTTAAACCATCGAAAACTGTATGATTAAAGATTAGATAGAAAATTAAACATCAACTAAAATATTATACAAATTCAAAAAATCACTCAAAGTTGTATAACATGTTATCATTCATTGGAAATGAAAGTTATATGAATGTTCTTCCAATCTGTGGATAAAATTTTAATGGCCCGGATATTTTTATTGACGACAATCTTTCTCCTTTGTCTGAATTTGAGACCTTATGTGCGGAGTTCGGTAAAAGTGTTTGAACCTTATGGTGTAAATTTAACTAGTTTCTTTCATTTTTTTCACGCATAAATTTAAACTATTTGAATGAAGATATGGCCAATGTATTAAAAAGGGATGGAGAAAAAATGTTTTACTACCCCAATTGATGTCACGAAATTGCAAACT
>JAURVB010004294.1:0-10874 GCA_033002965.1 Piper betle
CGGGTTGGGTGAAGTCCTGTCGAGTGAAGGTCGAGGAGGCACAGTCGTGGGGTTTGCATGTCCACGACCGGCAGGTAATCTAGAGGGATTACCTGTGTATATCCTGTATTCACGTTGTAAGAATAGAGGTTGGGATTTATCCTGTAATTGGTGTGATGTATCTGTCATGTTTGTTGACCGTGGTCTAGACCAGTGATTCCGTGGTCTAGCGGCACCGAGCAGGGTACTCGGTACGTGGGGCGTGTAATCACTTGCGACATGGTGATCAGTGTGTGTGTGTTCGGTACAGGGGCTGGTAACCTGGTTACGGTACGCATGCGTTGGTAGCTGGGCGCGGTACCGGGACTGGGTGCGTGCTATTCTTGCAGGTGTGCGGTCCGAGGCTGCTGTGCACCACAGCATGTTGGGGTGCGGAGGTGGTGTTGGCTGGTGTTTCCAGGGAGGGAAACACGCCGCACAGTGGCAGTTTGGGTGAAAAAAATTTATCCCCTAAACTGACCCCTGTGACAGTAGGCCCTGTAGATCTCCATCGTGCTGGCTGGAGTCTACCGAAGCAGTTATAGTCGGGCTAGAGATGGTGAGGGAAGCAACTAAAAAGGTAAAACTCATTCAGCAAAGACTTAAGGCAGCTCAAGATCGACAAAAGAGTTGTGGAAAAATCAGGGGTTAGAAGAAGCTACATGGGAGACTGAACAATAAATAGTAAGGAAATACCCTAGCCAATTTGTGGCATAGGAGTTTAATAATTGTAGCGGCATGAACCGATCCCAAAGAAATAAATAAAGTAAATCATAATTGTTCCGTTGCTTATTCTGATATTTCGGGGACGAAATATTTCCAAGTTGGGGAGATTACAAAGACCGTGGAAAAGAAATTTTTTTTTTAAATATTTGACTCGGGTAGGGTGGGATCACGTAACGACCCGCCATTTTTCACAATATTGTGGGCCTAGCTGGCTAGGTGTTACTCAAAAGTAAAGTAATTATGTCAAACATTTTTTGTAAATAATAACATATATAAAGATCCCACCGTCTTGGACGGTTTCCAAGTAACAACACTTATTTCTTAATTAAATAAAAAAAAGGAGTCCTCATATTTATTTTGCTCCATACTCTGGATATAAATCACCTAATCTCGTATCTGCACACCTGGGGAGGCAATTCCGCGTTAGTGATTACAACACTAAGTAGTATAATAGATAAAACAAAACAAGTACATTCCACTATTTCCTTATGTTTATTTTAATATGCGGTAGAGCGATTCCGCTATACTCCAAAACAATGCGGAGGAGGTATCCGCTATGATCCACACAACCCAGCCGTAGCCTTTTTTGTGGGGAGGCTACTACTACCGTCTCCATTGCCAGTGCCTCGCACACCCCGGCCGTTGCCTTTTTGTGGGGTAGCTATCACAGCACTCGGGTGATTCCTATGTCCCGTTTCTGGTTAAGCTCTCACTACCAATTCTAGTGCTAGTGCCTCACACACCCCGGCCGCAGCCTTTTAATGGGGAGGCTATCACTGCACTCCAGTGCCAATGCCTTGCACACCCCGACCGTAGCCTTTTTGTGGGGTGGCTATCAATCACTGCACTCGGGTGATTGCTATGCCCCGTTTGTGGGGAAGCTCTACTACCAATTCTAGTGCTAGTGCCTCGCACACCCCGGCCGTAGCCTTTTTATGGGGAGGCTATCACTGCACTCCAATGCCAATGCCTTGCACACCCCGGCCGTAGCCTTTTTGTGGGGTGGCTATCACTGCACTCAGGTGATTGCTATGCCCCGTTTGTGGGGAAACTATCACTACCTATTCTAGTGCCAGTGCCTCACACACCCCGGCCGTGTTTCCCTCCCTGAAAACACCAGCCAACACCACCCCCGCACCACGACGTGCTGTGGTGCACAGCGGCCTCGGACCGCACGCCCGCAAGTATCGCACGCACCGAGTCCCAATACCATGCCCAGCTACCAACGCCTGTGTACCGTAACCAAGTTACCAGCCGCTGTACCGAACACACACACCGATCACCAAGTCGCAAGTGATTACACGCCCCACGTACCGAGTACCCTGCTCGGTGCCCTAGACCACGGAATCACTGGTCTAGACCACGGTGCACAAACATGACGGATACATCACACCAATTATAGGATAAATCCTAACCTCTATTCTTACAACGGGAATACAGGATATACACAGATAGTCCCTCTAGACTACCCGCCGGTCGTGGACATGCAAACCCCACGACCGTGCTTCTCGACCCTCACTCGACAGGACTTCACCCAACCCTAAGTTCACCACGCAGGGTTGCCGAACAACAGGTGTGTGAGCCTTGACCCTAAAGGCGGACGACGACTACCCCGGTAATCCCCCTTGGTGTTCCAGACCCTCCTCGGCCTAACTGCAGTAACCCCAAGGCGACCCCTTGCCCGACCAAGTTTCACTCCCCCACTGAGATCACTCACACACTCAACTCTCTTTTGTTGTTCTGATTTCTACACAAGGATGGCATCTCCTTATATAGACCTTCCGGACTAGTGGGCACCACGTCCTCAGCTTGCATCCTCACCGTCCAATCCACGATCAACGGTCCTCATGGTCCAAGCCTTGTCATCACTCACCCCTGGGATTCCAGCAAAATTACCGGAAAGCCTACCCTGGGTGTGGCGCAAAAGACTGATCGCATTCTTGGTTCGACCCAGCACCGAACCCCTCCTGGGTGTGGTGTGGTCGCCTTATCGAACCAGCGACCCCAATACAGAACCCTGGTCTGCCCATTCCACAGCACCCATGCGCGTGCACAATAACCCCTGCCGCTCCTTGGCTTGGTCACCCGCACACCTGCGCACCCGTGACTACCGCCCATTTACACGATAGCGCACGGCCCTGGTGCCTGGCTCGCCTGGTCATGATGCCTGGTCGCTCGCATCCCACGCATCCGGAACCCGCACTTCTACCCGCCACGCTGCTCGGTAGAATGTCCCGGCTGCGCCTGACCTTGCACGCGCCTGGAACCCGCACCACACTCGGTACCAGGTAGCGGCCTGCTCGGTACTCCTTACCGACCAATTGCCCGCCACAGCCTGCTATCGGTACTGTACGGTAGGTCGCCCGCACAGCAAGTCGCCGGATAGACCACATGCGCTAGTCAGACCTTGGACTTGCCCACATCACGGATAAATACTCGGTAGGTTGTTCAACACTCGGATAGCACCGGCCACCCGACTTGGACGCGGGAATGCTAGGGACAATCGCCAAACCCTTGCTCTTGACCGTCCCACGAGCTAAACCCCGTAACAGTCTCCCCACCAATGAGACCTGATGTCCTCATCAGAGGTTTGAGTCCTGCCCTGCCTCTTGACCAATCTCACGCAAATATCCTTCCTGTTCCCACTTGAATCACACCGTCTACTCCTTCGAAGCCCTCAGGTTGACGTACTTCTGCTTCAAAAGTCCTTACTCCCTCTTGTATCGCCGAGTGGTAGTAGAAGCCTATACAGACAGCTATCCAAACCGGACTGACCAAATCACCTTGGAAAACACACAAAGGAACCCGTACCTTCACTTGGAACACCAGTATTTTCTCCCAAAACAATGCGGAGGAGAACTAAGCCTCATTAGCTGACCACAATGCAGATTTTCTAGCTGCACCGTGCAAGAGGTAATGAATGTCTCACAATACTCCTCCTGAGTAATGCATCCATTATCTCAGCCTCATCCTGACTGAGCTTGGTTACTGGTTACCGATCTCTTTCCTTCCGCTTGTACCTCGCGTACTTCCCCATTATTCGGCAAGCAGCCCACAGTTGGGTAATCCAGGGAACTGCTCCGAAGAGCGTACTCCGAGACTCGATAGAGGAACGCTGCTATTGCTCACTTCTTCTTCGGGAAACTGGACACCATGTCCATGAGATCTGTAATGACCCGCCATTTTTCATGATACTCTTGTGGGCCTAACTTGCTAGGTGTTACTCAAAATTAAAGCAATTATGTCAAACATTATTAGAAATCATAACTTATAATAAACTCCCACAGTCTTGGACCGTTTCCCAACAGCCACACTTATTCCTCAATTAAAGAACAAAAAGGAGTCCTCATATTACTTTGCTCCAAGCTCTAGTTGTCCATCATCTAATCTCGGATCTGCACAACTGTGGAGGCAATTCCGCGTTAGTGATTACAACACTAAGTAGTATAATAGATAAAACATACAAGTACATTCCACCATTTTCATATATTTATTTTAATATGCGGTGGAGCGATTCCGCTATACTCCAAAACAATGCGGAGGAGGTGTCCGCTGTGATGATCCCCACACCCCGGCCGTAGCCTTTTTATGGGGAGGCTACCACTACCGTCTCCAGTGCCAGTGCCTCGCACATATAATGACCCGCCATTTTTCATGATAATATTGTGGGCCTAACTGGCTAGGTGTTACTCAAAATTAAAGCAATTATGTCAAACATTATTAGAAATCATAACTTATAATAAAATCCCACAGTCTTGGACCGTTTCCCAGCAGCCACACTTATTCCTCAATTAAATAACAAAAAGGAGTCCTCATATTACTTTGCTCCATGTTCTAGTTGTCAATCATCTAATCTCGGATCTGCACACTTGCGGAGGCAATTCCGCGTTAGTGATTACAACACTAAGTAGTATAATAGATAAAACAAACAAGTACATTCCACCATTTTCATATATTTATTTTAATATGCGGTGGAGCGATTCCGCTATACTCCAAAACAATGCGGAGGAGGTGTCCGCTGTGATCCGCACACCCCGGCCGTAGCCTTTTTAGGAGGCTACCACCGTCTCCAGTGCCAGTGCCTCGCACACCCGCCGTAGCCTTTGTGGGTAGCATCGCCACTTGGGTGATTGCTATGTCCCGTTTGTGGGGAAGCTCTCACTACCAATTCTAGTGCCAGTGCCTCACACACCCCGGCCGTAGCCTTTTTATGTGTGAGATCCCTCAACTTAGTCCCATATCTAATACCTACTGGGAGAAGATCCTGTTTATAAGTGGGAATGGACTAGAGATCTTTAACTTCCGGGGTACCCATTTTAAAGAAACAACTTAGCCCATTACGTTGCACTTTGGGCTGGGTCGTTACAAATGGTATCAGAGCCGACCTGGTTCCGTGTTAGATGGTGGGCTGGATTAGAAACGTTAGCTAGGCTACCGGTCACGGGCCAGAAAGGTCATAGGCTGGGGCTAGCAACGGGCCAAAAATAGGCATTTCAGGGACGAAATTCCCTAAGGTGGGTGGATTGTGAGATCCCTCAACTTAGTCCCATATCTAATACCTACTGGGAGAAGATCCTGTTTATAAGTGGGAATGGATTATAGGTCTTTAACTTCCGGGGTACCCATTTTAAAGAAATTACTTAGCCCATTACGTTGCACTTTGGGCCGGGTTGTTACATTATGGGGAGGCTATCACTGCACTCCAGTGCCAATGCCTTGCACACCCCGGCCGTAGCCTTTTTGTGGGGCGGCTATCATTTCACTCAGGTGATCGCTATGCCCCGTTTGTGGGGAAGCTCTCACTGCCATCTCTAGTGCCAGTGCCTCACACACCCCGGCCGTAGCCTTTTATGGGGTGGCTATCACTGAACTCAGTGCCAGTGCCTCACACACCCCGGTCGTAGCCTTTTTGGGGTGGCTATCACTGCACTCAGTGCCAGTGCCTCACACACCCCGGCCGTAGCCTTTTTATGGGGCGGCAATCACTGCACTCTAGTGCGATGGAGGAATCGTTGTGCCTCACTCACCCCGGCCGTAGCCTTTTTATGGGGCGGCTATCACTACTCTAAAACAATATCGATGCATTACAAGATTCACACACATAACACGACCCAGTGTCGGACTGAGTCAATTCTTTAACCCCGGTTGCACTTCGTGCATGGTGGTCGAATCTGGGCTCAGGCCGACCTAGGCTACCAACAAGGAAAATACGATGTTCTACCTATTATACGTACCTGACTTGCAGGTTCGTCCGACTGTAATCCGCTAACCCTAATATGAACGGGGCATAAAATTATACATTAGTATAATTTTACTCGCGTCGAAAATGCATGCAACTAAATATTTAATATATGCCACATTAATTAATTTATTTAATTCGATAAGGTTCAACACTTCTTTATTTAATTAATTATGCTATCGCGTAATTTCTACGCGATTATCTTTTATTGATCCATTATTTTACTTTACGAATTTATTATAAGAATAATCGTTTTATTTATCAAATATAACTTTTATATGATAAAGGTGAAGTCTCTATTAAATATTCCTCATAACCCTTCAATTTATGTTAATTGCTTTTAATCAGCCGATTAATTAATTACCGTTTATCGTGATCGAAATTTATTAATTTCATGTAATAATTTATAAATTTATTATTTTGACCACTTAACTCATATTCCTTTAAATTAATTATTTCAATGATTTTAACACGAGTTGGTATTATTATTATGATTTTCAACTCAACCTATATCGAGTCAACCCGAAATTACAAAACTGCCATTCTTCTTCTTCTTCTTCCCGTCACCATTCTTCTCTTCACCCAAAACCAGCACCATGCTCTTCTCTTTCGACCAAAATCTAGATCCACCCATCACTTCCCGACATCAGGTCCAACTCCAAAGAACTGGGTACTTCTTCCACACGGTCATCTCCTGTAACCCATGGTGCATGACGGCTGAATTTTCCCCCATCCAGGAACCACATCTGGATCTGTGCGAGTTCGTCTGGCACCACACTCTAGTGCGCCGGCGCTGGTACCCTCCTTGGCACCAACTCGATCTGGTGAACGATCGTCCTCTTGGAAGACCCCATTGGCAACTCGGTAGACTCAGCATCTACCAGCGAATCCGGTACCCTCACCACCTGGTTCGGTTAGATCATCACCACTCCTGCAAGGCCAGTCAAGTCCCCCGTGCACTCTCGAGTCACCTGCATTGCCGACAGATGCTTCTCCCTTGATAGTGCTGCACTTGACCCCGGAAGATCCTCTTGCCCACGAACAAAACATGCACCCGCTTCATTCGCGATCAGTATACCTTCCAGCTGTGGAAACACTCCCACACCAGCAGAACGCATGAAAGGATTCCCGAATATCAGATCAAAATCATCGAGTTCCGACATTTCTGGCTATACCTTGCACCTGTCTTGCCTGTGAGTTCACCGCCTTCATCTTGCTGGTCACGATCCCAGTCTTCAACCCTAGTTCCAACGCCATCCCATTGGAAACAAAGTTGTGCGTAGCACCCGTGTCTACTAAGGCTGAATCTGCTCTCCCGTTCACTACACATGGAACGTATATCAGGCCAGCTCCCTCAGAAGCTGTGCGTTCAGCTCACAACGCCCGAGTATCTGAAGGGTAGACGCTCGGGCAAGAGGCTCCTCCTCATTGTCCTGGTCTGCATCCGCCACCAAGGCATTCACCTTACCTCGGCTCGGACACTGCTTTGCCCGATGCGGACCACCACACAAAAAGCACCCGGCCCACGATCCCTGCGTGCCCGACGCAACGTCCGGCCCCACTTTGGCGGAATGGCCTTCTGCCCTCCCGTTGGCTGTCTCGACCGCCCTTGGTCATCTTGCCCCGGGTATCCTCCTTGTCACGTGATCGTGGTTGCAAGTCCACCAAGGCGTCGCTGCCACCAAAGCTACGGCAAATCCTGGACTTTCTGCTGCCTCAACTCCACCCGAGCCCAAGGCTGCAAACCAGAGATAAAGCTAAATAACTTATCTTCCTCCGACATGTTTCTGATGTCGAGGAGACAAGAGCGCAAACTCTGGACATACTCCGCACTGTTCCGGACTGTCTCAAATTCTTGAGTCTGTCCCTGTCACCCATGTAGTGTTAGATGGCAAGAACTGCTCCCGAAGCTCTCTTTAAGGAATTCCAGGTCTCCTATTCGGGGTCGACCAGCACTCCGATCCTCCTTGGTGCGAGTACGATACCACAATTTAGCATCCCCGATAGATACATGCTGGCCAAAGAAACCTGGCACTCTTCGGGTATGTTCGTAGCAACGAAGTACTCTTCCATGTCCCAGATGAAGTTCCCTAAGTCCTTGGCTGACCTAGCTCCCTCAAACTTCTTTGGCTCCGGCACCTTGAGCTTTCCGGGAACCGAGCTTTCAGGTTGCATGATCAACCAAACTTGGTTGAGGATATCTGGCGACAACCTGCTTTAACAGAACAACGTCGTGTAGTGAAGCCTCTATGATATCCTGGAACTCCTCCAACAGTCCCGCCATTGCTTCATCCTTCCTACTGGCTGGTCCCGGTATGTCGCTCACTCCGAGAACCCAAGTCCTTCATCCCTTCTGTTAAGGACTGTAGCTGCTCGAAGATGGTTCGCCCATCGTCGCTACTGGTTGGACCACCCACCAGCAACTCCAGCCATGTCACACGCTCCTGTGTGTCCATCTCTTGGTACCTGCTTACTGGCAAAGTGTGGAGACTTTCCTCTGAAGTGGAATCGTGCCTCGCAAAGTCAGCCAACACCACCTCCGCACCACAACGGTGCTGTGATGCACAGCGGCTCTCCGCACCACACGTGCTCTCCCTGGAAACACCAGCCAACACCACCCCCGCACCACGACGTGCTGTGGTGCACAGCGGCCTCGGACCGCACGCCTGCAAGTATCGCACGCACCGAGTCCCAGTACCATGCCCAGCTACCAACGCCTGTGTACCGTAACCAAGTTACCAGCCGTCTGTACCGAACACACACACCGATCACCAAGTCGCAAGTGATTACACGCCCCACGTACCGAGTACCTGCTCGGTGCCCCTAGACCACGGAATCACTGGTCTAGACCACGGTGCACAAACATGACGGATACATCACACCAATTACAGGATAAATCCTAACCTCTATTCTTACAACGTGAATACAGGATATACACAGGTAATCCCTCTAGACTACCCGCCGGTCGTGGACATGCAAACCCCACGACCGTGCCTCTCGACCCTCACTCGACAGGACTTCACCCAACCCTCGGTTCACCACGCAGGGTTGCCGAACAACAGGTGTGTGAGCCTTGACCCTAAAGGCGGACGACGACTACCCCGGTAATCCCCTTGGTGTTCCAGACCTCCTCGGCCTGACTGCAGTAACCCCAAGGCGACCCCTTGCCCGACCAAGTTTCACTCCCCCACTGAGATCACTCACACACTCAACTCTCTTTGTTGTTCTGATTTCTACACAAGGATGGCATCTCCTCATATAGACCTTCCGGACTAGTGGGCACCACGTCCCCAGCTTGCATCCTCACCGTCCAATCCACGATCAACGGTCCTCATGCTCCAAGCCTTGTCATCACTCACCCCTGGGATTCCAGCAAAATTACCGGAAAGCCTACCCCTGGGTGTGGCGCAAAAGACCGATCGCATTATTGGTTCGGACCCAGCACCGAACCCCTCCTGGTGTGTGGTGTGGTCGCCTTATCGAACCAGCGACCCCAATACAGAACCCTGGTCTGTCCGCCCATTTGCACGATACCGCACGGCCCCGGTGCCTGGCTCGCTTGGTCATGATGCCTGGTCGCTCGCATCCCATCCATCCGGAACCCGCACTTCTACCAGCCACGCTTCGGTAGAATGTCCCGGCTGTGCCCGACCTTGCACGCGCCTGTAACCCGCACCACACTCGGTACCAGGTAGCGGCCTCGCTCGGCACTCCTACCGACCAATTGTCCGCCACAGGCTGCTATCGGTACTGGACGGTAGCTCGCCCGCACAGCAACTCGCCCGATAGACTACATGCGCCAGTCAGACCTTGGACTTGCCCACATCGCGGATAAATATTCGGTAGGTTGTTCAACACTCGGATAGGACCGGCCACCCGACTTGGACGCGGGAATGCTAAACCCCGTAACAACTATCACTACTCCAAAACTCAGTCAATTCATTTGACCCCGGTTGCACTCGGTGCATGGTAGTCGAATCGGTGCACTACCAACAAGGAAAATTCGATGTTCTACCTATTATACGTACCTGATTTGTGATTACGTCTGACTGTGACCCTTGAACCCTAATACAGTAATGGGGAGGTCGCTGGTAATACAGTAATGGGGAGGTCGGTTGGGACGGAGATGAGGGATGAAATACTCACACAGTAATGGGAGGTTGCCTGGGACGGAGATGAGAGATGAAATACTCCCTCCTCCTGCATATATATACACTTCAACCATTCCCTCCATTAAATTCTCATACCCCATCATCCATTGGTATTTCCTAGGTTCAATGACCCCTTCATTAAATTCTCACACCCCATCATCCATTGGTATTTCCTAGGTGTTCTGTGGAAGCACCCTTTCACCATAATTCCTTTAACCAGGTAATTGGGTAATTAACACGGTTCACATAACCTTTTCACTCAACCTCTTAAATGGTATGGTTCACTTAAATGGTTAAATGGATAATTAATGTGTTCGACTCGATTGATTCAACTAGAATCGTCCGATTAGAAATTACTTTTCAATTTAACCGGGTAATTCATACTTAACCAGCTAATCGAATTTTTTTTCCGGTCTTCACAATCTCCCCAACTTAAAACTATTTTGTCCCCGAAATATCATAGCATAAATCGGATTTACGTGGATTTGATGCTACAAACAGGTTAGGATATTTTCTGGCAAAAAATGTGATGTGAATAGGGCATCTCTGTCAGAGACTATCTCCTTCGGAATCCCATGTAGCCTGACAATGTTATTTATGTACAGTTCTGCTAAGTATTCTGCAGTCCTTGTTGATTTTGTGGGGATAAAATGAGCTGCCTTAGTCAAACAGTCCACAACTGCCCATATAGAGTCATGTCTCTTCAAAGTCCTTGGGAGTTTAGTAATAAAATCACATGT